>PVIU01019140.1:0-36973 GCA_004026605.1 Ondatra zibethicus | reverse complement strand
ACTGAAATAGAAGTAATAAAGAAAACACAAACTGAGGGAATTCTGGAAATGGGAAATCTGGGTAAATGAACAGGAACTACAGAGATAAGTATAACCAACAGAATACAAGAGATAGAAGAAAGAATCTCAGGCATTGAAGATACTATTGAGGAAATAGACTCATTGGTCAAAGAAAACATTAAATCCAACAAATTCTTAACACAAAACATTCAGGAAATCTGGGACACCATGAAAAGACCAAACCTAAGAATAATAGGGTTAGAAGAAGGAGAACTCCAGCTCAAAGACCCAGAAAATATATTCAACAAAATTATAGAAGAAAACTTTCCCAACCTAAAGAAGGATATCCCTATGAAGGTACAAGAAGCTTACAGAACACCAAATAGACTGGATCAAAAAAAAATCCCCTCACCATATAATAATCAAAGCACAAAACATACAGAATAAAGAAATAATATTGAGAGCTTCAAAGGAAAAAGGTCAAATAACATGTAAAGGTAAACCTATCAGTATTACAACTGACTTCTCAGTGTAAACCATAAAAGCCAGAAGGTCCTGGATAGATGTTCTGCAGACGCTAAGAGACCACAGATGCAAGCCCAGACTACTATACCCAGCAAAGCTTTTATTCACCATTGATGGAGAAAACAAGCTATTCAATGACAAAAAACAGATTTAAACAATACATATCCACAAACCCAGTCTTACAGAAAGTACTAAAAGGAAAACCTCAACCCAAGGAAGCTAACTACACCCACAATAACACAGACATCTGATAACCCCCCACCAGCATAACCCAAAGAAGGGAAACACACAAACACTACTACCAAAAGATAACCAGAGTTAACAACCACTGGCCATTAATATTGCTTAATATCAATGTTCTCAATTCACCCATAAAAAGACACAGGATAAAAGAATGGATATGAAAACAGGATCCAGCATTCTTCTGTTTACAAGAAACACACCTCAACCTCAAAGACAGACACTACCTCAGAGTAAAGGGTTGGGAAAAGGTTTTCCAATCAAATGGACCCAAGAAACAAGCGTTTCTTAGGTGTGTGGCTATCCTAATATCTAACAAAATTGGTTTCAAACTAAAATCAATCAGAAGAGATGGAGAAGGACACTTTATACTCATAATAGGAACAATTCATCAAGATGAAGTCTCAATCCTGAATATCTATGCCCCTAATATAAGAACACCCACATATGTAAAAGAAACATTACTAAAACTTAAATTGCATATCAAACCCCACACACTAATAGTAGGAGATTTCAACACTCCTTTCTTACCAATGGACAGGTCAAACAGACAGAAACTTAACAGAGAAATAAGAGAACTAACAGATGTAATGAATCAAATGAACTTTACAGACATCTATAGAGCATTCCACCCAAACAAAAATGAATATACCTTCTCAGCACCTCATGGAACCTTCTTTAAAATTGATCACATACTTGACAACAAAGCAAACATCCACAGATACAAAAAATTGGAGTAGCCCTTTGTGTCTAATTGGATCACCATAGAGTAAAGTTAGAATTCAACAACAATACTACTCCCAGAAAGCCTACAAATTCATGGAAACTGAACAGTAAACTACTGAACCACCTCTGTGGTGTAGGAGTTCTTTCTGTTTGTGTGTTGCTTTCATTGGTTAATAAATAAAGAAACTGCCTTGGCCTAGTTGATAGGGCAGAACTTAGGTAGGTGGGAAAGACAGAATTGAATGCTGGGAGGAAGAAAGGCAGAGTAGGAGGGAGCCGCCAAGGAGCAGCCAGAGACAGATATGCTGAATCTTTCCCGGTAAGCCTCTGCCATGTGGCGATAGACAGATTAATAGAAATGGGTTAAACTAAGATGTAAAAGTTAGCCAATAAGAAGTTAGAGCTAATGGGCCAAGCAGTGTTTTAATTAATACAGTTTCTGTGTGTTATTTCGGGACTAAACTAGTCGGGCGGCTGGGACAAACAAGTGGGCCCTTCTCCTACACCCCTGGGTCAAGGAAGAAATAAAGAAATTAAAACCTTCCTTGAATTCAATGAAAATGAAGGCACAATATATCCAAACTTATGGGACATTATAAAATCAGTGCTAAGAGGAAAGTTCATAGCACTAAGTGCCCACATAAAGAAAATGGAGAAAGCTCACATTAGCAACCTAACAGCACACCTGAATGCTCTAGAAAAAAAAAAAAGAAGCAGACTCACCCAGAAGGAGTAGAAGACAGGAAATAATCAAATTGAGGGCTGAAATTAACAAAATAGAAACACAGAAAACTATACAAAGAATCAATGAAACAAAGATCTGGTTCTTTGAGAAAATCAACAACATTGACAAACCCTTATCCAAACTAATCAAAAGGCAGAGAGAGAACATCCAAATTAACAAAATCAGAAATGAAAAGGGGGACATAACAACAGACACTAAGGAAATTCAAAGAATCATTATGTCCTACTACAAAAACCTGTATTCCACAAAATTGGAAAATGTAAAAGAAATGGACAATTTTTTAGATAGATTCCATATACCAAAATTAAATCAAGAACAAGTGAGCAATTTAAATAGACCTATAAACTGCGAGGAGATAGAAGCTGTCATCAAAAACCTCCCAATCGAAAAAAACCCAGGGCCAGATGGCTTTAGTACAGAATTGTACTAGAACTTTCAAGAAGAGCTAATGTTGTCAGAGGTTTCTGTCCTGCTGGGTTCCCGCAATCATTGTCCCAAAGAAATCACACAGAGGTCTACATTAGTTATAAACTGATTGGCCTAGTATCTCAGACTTCTTATTAACTCTTACAACTTATATTAGCCCATTATTCTTGTCTATGTTAGCCACGTGGCTTGGTACGTTATTCAGTGAGGCAGTCACATCTTGCTTCTTCTGTGGCTGGGTCAGGACTGCAGAATGAGCTTTTTTCTTTCTGTAATTCTCCTGTTCTCGTTGCCCTGCCTCTACTTCCTGCCTGGTTGTCCTGCCTATACTTCCTGCCTGGCTACTGGCCAATCAACGCTTTATTAAAATACAATTGACAGGGTACAAACCATTGTCCTACAGCAAGCTAATATCTATACTCATCAAAGTATTCCACATAATAGAAACAGAAGGGTCATTGCCAAACTCTTGTTATGAAGCTACTGTTACCCTGATACCAAAACTGCATAAAGACTCAACCAAGAAAGAGAATTACAGACCAATCTTACTCATGAACATGGAAGCAAAAATTCTCAATAAAATACTGGCAAACTGAATCCAAGAACACATAAAAAAATCATCCATCATGATCAAGTAGGCTTCATCCCAGAGATGTCGGGCTGGTTCAACATACGAAAATCTATCAATGTAATCCATCATATAAATAAACTGAAAGAAAAAAAAATGATCATTTTATTAGATGCTTAAAAAGCATTTGACAAAATTCAACATCCCTTCACGATAAAGGTCTTGGACAGATTAGGGATACAAGGATCATATTTAAATATAATAAAAGCAATATACAGCAAGCTGACAGCTAACATCAAATTAAATGGAGAGAAACTCAAAGCAATTCCACTAAAATCAGGAACAAGACAAGGCTGTCCACTCTCCTCATATCTCTTCAACATAGTTCTTGAAGTTTTAGCAATATCAATAAGACAACATAAGGAGATCAAAGGGATTCAAATTGGAAAGGAAGAAGTCAAACATTTGTTATTTGCAGATGATATGATAGTGTTTATAAGTGACCCCAAAACTCTACCAGAAAACTTCTACAGTTGATAAATACCTTCAGTGAAGAGGCAGGATACAAGATCAACTCAAAAAATCAGTATCCCTCCTATACACAAAAGATAAAGAAGCTGAGAGGGAAATCAGAGAAACATCATTTTTCACAATAGCCACAAATCACATAAAATATCTTGGGGTAACACTAATCAAGGAAATGAAAGACCTATTTGACAAGAACTTTAAGTCTTTGAAGAAAGAAATTGATGGAAAAAAATAAAAGAATATGGGGGGGGAAAGAAAGAAATTGAAGAAGATACCAGAAAATGGAAAGATTTCCCATGCCAAAAATGCCAATCCTACCAAAAGCAATCTATAGATTCAATGCAATCCCCAATCAAAATCCCAACACAATTCTCCACAGATCTTAAAAGAACAATAATCAACTTCATATGGAAAAACAAAAACCCAGAATAGTCAAAACAATCCTGTACAATAAAGGAACTGCTGGAGGCATTACCATCCCTGACATCAAGCTCTATTACAGAGCTACAGTAATGAAAACAGCTTGATATTGAAATAAAAACAGAGATGTTGACCAATAGAATCAAACTGAAGACCCAGATATTAATTCACACACCTATGAACACCTGATTTTTGACAAAGAAACTAAAAATATACATTGGAAAAAAAGAAAGCATCTTCAACAAATGGTGCTGGCATAACTGGATGTTTACCTGTAGAAGAATGAAAATAGATCCATATCTGTCACCATGTACAAAACTCAAGTCCAAATGGATTAAAGACCTCAATATAAACCCAACCACACTGAACCTGATAGAGGAGAAACAATAAATAAATGGGACCTTCTGAAACTGAGAAGCTTCTGTAAAGCAAAGGACACAGTCAATAAGACAAAAAGGCAGCCTACTGAATGGGAAAAGATCTTCACCAAACCCACATCAGACAAAGGACTGATCTCCAAAATATATAAAGAACTCAAGAAATTAGACATTAAAATTCTAAATAACCCAATTAAAAAGTGGTGTACTGAACTAAACAGAATTCTCAACAGACGAATTTCAAATGGCCAAAAGATACTTAAGGACATATTCAACTTTTTTAGCTATCAGGGAAATGCAAATCAAAACAACTCTGAGATACCATCTTACACCTGTCAGAATGGCTAAGATCAAAAACATTAATGATAGCTTATGCTGAAGAGGATGTGGAGCAAAGGGAACACTCGTCCATTGCTGGTGGGAATGAAAACTCATGCAACAACTTTGGAAATCAGTGCGGTGGTTTCTTAGAAAACTGGGAATCAACCTACCTCAGGATCCAGCAATACCACTCTTGGGAATATACCCAAAAGATGCTCAATCATACTACAAAAGCATTTATTCAACTATGTTCATAGCAGCATTATTTGTAATAGCCAGAACCTGGAAATAACCTAGGTGCCCCTCAATTGAAGAATGGATAAAGAAATTATGGTACATCTACACACTAGAGTACTACTCAGCGGTAAAAAACAATGACATCTTGAATTTTGCATGCAAATGGATGGAACTAGAGAACACTATCCTGAGTGAGGTGACCCAGACCCCCCCAAAAAAATGAATATGGTATGTACTCACTTATAAGTAGATGTTAGCCATAAACAAAGGACATCGAGCCTATAGTTCATGATCATAGAGAAGCTAGGTAATAAGGTAAACCCAAAGAAAAACATATATAGGCACACCTGGAAATTGGAAACAGACAAAATTTGGGAGCATGGGGGCAGGGGTAGAAGGTAGGGGAGAAGGGGGGGTTGAGGAGAACTTGTGGGAATGGGCTAGTCGAGATGGAGGAAGGACAGAGATGAGAGCAAGGAAAGAGATATCTTGATTGAGGGAGCCATTATGGGATTAGCAAGAAACCTGGCTCTAGAAAAATGCCCAGGAATCCACAAGGATGACCCCAGCTAAGATCCTAAGCAATAGAGGAGAGGGTGTCTGAACTGACCTTACCCTGCATTCAGACTGATGATTATCTTAAATATCGCCATAGAACCTTCATCCAACAACAGATGGAAACAGAGGCAATGACCCACATCGGAGCACTGGACTGAGCTCCCAAGATCCAGCTGAAGAGTGGAAGGAGTGAGAGTATGAGCAAGGAATTCAAGACCATGAGGGGTTCATCCACTGAGACAGTTTGCCTAATTCACCAACTCCAACTGGACAGGGAGTGAATGAGCATGGGAACAAACAAGTCCCTCTGAATGTGGTTGACAGTTGGGGCAGACTGAGGGGCCACTGATAGTGACACTGAGATTTGTCTCTACTGCATGTACTGGCTTCTTGGAATCCTATTCTCTTTGGATGTATACCTTGCTCAACCTAGATGTAATAGGGAGGGCCTTGGACTTTCCACAGGGTGGGGTGCATTGTCCTCTCTTAGGACTGAAGGAGATGGGGTGGGAGGTTGTGTTGAGTGAGTGGGAGGGGAGTGGGAAGAGGGGACGGATTGGGAATTTGGATTGGTATTTTTTTTAAGTAATAAAATAAAAAAAATGAAAAAAAAATACCACTGAGTGCTGTAAATCAAATGGCACATTCTGTTGTGGGAATGAAGTCAACGTGTCTCTAAGGAGGACCTTCTTTACTCAAGAGACATTTTTGATGCTCAATTGTGCGGTAATTGTACCTTTTGGTGCTAATAGCATGAGATTCTATTCCTGAACATAGGGTCTGCTTCACTGAGGTCTACAGTGTTCTTCTCCAACTTGGATTAAAGTTATGACATCCAAAGTTATGTTATCTCATGAGTCCACACCATATTTTCAGTATTTCAATTGAGTTAATTCCTCCTATTGGCTGAGTTCTAAAGACCCCTGATAGATGAACTGAAAATGTGCCTAATATCACACACTTTGTACACTGTTACACACACACACACGCATGGACACAAACCAAACACATGTTACACATTGTGGGTATAGCTTTTACAATGCTCTTTCCTTAAATATAGTACATTGATCATTGCTTTGGCTGTGCTCTGTTCTGTTTCTGAGAGAGAGTTGTCCATTGGTCCAGGCTGACCTCTAACTCTGTGTGGCTGAAGATGACCTTGAGCTCCTCATTCTGCTGCCTCCACATCCCGAGTGCTGGGAATCTGTTGGGTGGCCCTGCGGTCAGATGCTGCATCCACCATAGCCTGGCAGCTCTCTCTAAGCTCGGAAACATGGAGGACCTCCCTCTCCCTCCAGTGAGATTTCCTGCTCTCTATCTTCCCCTAGCTGGAGGATGTCTCTGGGCCAGGAGTATTGTCCTTATTTGAAAGCTGTCTCCAAGCCTGGATGCCTGATTTATCTTCAGCATGACCGTTGGCACAGTCTCCTGCTAGACACTTTTCCCTTGCTGCACTTATGGTAACTGAGACTTGTACAGGAGCATTGCTATAGGACCCTGCTGCCACATATGAAGCCTTATGATAGGAGCATGTTGCTTAATATAAATTAGGGTTTGTCTCCGGACTCCCCAATCATATATATTTCCTATACTCTAGAATAAAACTGAACTGATTCATCAAAGTCATCTCCTGGAGGGCTATCTCTGTCTTACTGACAGCCATCCAAATCCCGGTCCCCACTTCTGCTCCCTACACCCTCGTGGACTAATGCGGCCAGCCACCCAAGGAAAAAGCAGAACAACAGGATTCTAGGTGTGCACAACCCACAAGTGGTCAGCATGTAGAGAATAAGAGACTATAAGGTCCTCCACTCTAAAAGGGATATGTGCATACCATCCCATCCCATCCCCATCCAAGGCTCAGGCATTATCACAGAAGAGGGCAGAATGTAGAACCAGAAGTCTTGGATAACTACACGGAAACACCGTCTTCTGGACACAACAGGGCAGTTGCAGAGATGAACCTACACCATTTGTGATGGCCTCCCAAGACCTTCAAAAGCTCAAGTCTGAGAAAAGATTGTGGGGGAGTTGGACTGGGGAGATATTGACAGGGGATGGCAGTTAGGAGTGGGGGAGTCAGTCTTCTTCCAGGATACAGTCTCTAAGAAGCAACCTATGCTCCAGGGCATGGTCTTCACCCATGTGCACGCTGGCAGGGCTGACTGGACTCAGTGGGAATCAAACCCCAACCCTTAAGCTGTTGAAGTCCCTTCCACTTTTACAGGTATAAACAGGGAAAACAAAGACTTTCTTGTGCCTACCACAAATAACTGTCTCCGACAAATCTTACCTCTAGTTACCAAAATCCCCCACTTTCCCCAGGCCCTTTGTACAGATCATAATGGAACTTATATAGTGACTCAAAGACTTTTTTCTGATCTAAAAATAAATCTGCTAATTTAATAGTTACTGAAAAGCATTCTTAAAAAGTTGTGATTCACATTCTTGGCACAATATAGAAAGATTAAATTTAAAGCATTGCGGTATTCTATAAGGAAGCTCAGTTACATCACAGAATCTCATACTATACCATGGCCATTTTAGGCTTAATTTCTGCCTCAGTGTCTATCTCTCTTCATCCAACCCTAAGTCATCGTATCCTTCATATTTGTCTCACTTCAGTCTCCACATTAGTTCCCATTTCTTTCACTCAGATTTTAAATCTTCTGGGAGACAGGGTGCTGATTCCACCAGCGCTCACTGCTAGGATGCTGTGGAGCCGAGTCTTTGTGTTTGTGTTGTGTAGAGAAGTTTGGACCAGGCAAGATGCTTTACAGAGTCTCTCTGCTGGAAGCATCCCTTTCCTTGTAGATGTAAAGCGTCCCTTCTTCAGGGTCTTGTGACTGAAGCTGAAAGGAAGGGCTGCCATATCTCACATTAACTGACTGGAAGGGAGTGCATGGGCTTCTTATCTCTCAAGCTGTGAGCAGCTACTGTCTTCAGCACGGACAGACAGCTGCTCACCTTCAAAGCAACAACAGAACTGTAAGAGAAAACCGTAACTCTGGAAGATATTCAAATGCCAAAAGGAGAAATAAAGCTACTGACCTGGTGGACGAGATGGAGGGGATGCACAAGGAGGCCCTGGAGTCATGGATGTCTTTAAACTGAAGTAGACCCTTGGTGTGTCCATTGCAAATGGGAGATGTGACACCGAACCTGTGAACAGGGACAAACTCCAAGGTCTAATAGGTGAACCGAGTGAAAAAGGAAGTCCCCTGCGAATGTTCTGCTTTGTGTCCACATCCACCCACACTTGTCTCTGAGGGTTTCTGTAGTCATCTCTTATTTCCATTTTAATAAATGAAGCTTGCCTGAACATCAGAGGGCAAAACTGAGTCACTAGAGGCCAGGGAGTGGTGGCAGAGACCTTTAATTCCAGGACTCTGGAGATAGAGGCAGACTGACCTCTATGAGTTCAAAATTACCCTGGGTTACACAAATCGATCCCACAACAGATCCAGGTGGTGGCGGCTTACACCTTTAATCCCAGTGTTTGGGAGTCAGACACCTTTAATTCCAGCACTAGGGAGGTAGAGACAGGAGTGATATGACTGGGCGGAGAGAGAAATATAAAGGGGAAGAGACAGGAACTCACTGGAGAGTGGTGAAGTCTTCAGTCTGAGGAGACAGGATTTCGCCCTTTCGGTCTGAAAATTTGGTAGAGGTTAAAGGTCTCTCAAGTGGTTGCTGCTTTGTTTTTCTTATCTTCAGATTGAACCCCGATATCTGTCTCTGGGTGTTATTTCTTGTGCTACAGGTTTCTCCATAGTTTTGACCTGGGTGTCTGTCCTGCTCACATAGCATACACACTGTTGTCTTTCTTTTTATTTTTTTCTTCTTTCATACAATACATCCCAACTGCAGCCTTCCCTCCTCCCCTCCTCCCAGTTTCTCCCACCTCCTCTCTCTCCTCCAGATCCACTGCTCTTCATTTCGCTCCAGAAAGGAGCAGACCTTCCAGGGATATCAATGAACACGGGATATCAAGATGCAGTAAGACTAGGCACAGGCCCCCATATCAAGGCTTGACAAGGCACCCCAGTAGGAGAAAAAGGGTGCCACAAGCAGGCAAAAGGGTCAGAGACAGCCCCAACTGCCACTGTGAGGAGTCCCTAAGTTGAACCACCACAGCGTGTATGCAGAGCGCCTGTGCAGACCCATGCAAACTCCATGGTTGCTGCTTCAGTCTCTGTGAGCCCCCGTGAGCCCTGCTTAATTGATTCTGTGAGCCATGCTCTTCTCGACTCCTTTGGCTCCTACAATCCTCCCTCCCCATCTCTGGGTTTCCAGAATTCCGACTAACATTTGACTGTGGGTCTCTGCATCTGCTCCCGATGCACACAATTGTCTTAAGAAAGGAAGGTGTAAAATGTGGTTTCTGTTTCTTATCAAAACTCGAGAGAGACTTCTTGTTCTAGTTCCTGTAACCATTTGTTTTGAATTATTCTCTAAGGGGAAGCTCAGGGTAAGTGAAATGTAACATTCTTCCTTAATTCAAATTTAAGTGGCCATTTTCCCCAAATTACCAGCAATGAAGACATACAGTATATTATGCTGTGTTGTAAAAGTAAATATTAATATGAGAACTTCATAGTTACAGTCGACATGAATTGAAGCTCTAGAATCCTCTGGAAGCATCCATGCTGGAGGAAACTGTGAGATACGGAAATGAGGACAAGACTCTGGGAAACAGGCGTGACTGGCACAACAGGAAGAGCAGTGAGGAGGGAGCCGCACGCGCTGCTCAGCCCTGTCCTGAAGGTCCATGTGGATGCAACATCATTCACCAGTGGAAGGACTTCATCTGTCAGAGCTACAGAGAGTGGAGGACACAGGTCTGTGGATGTGCTGACTCCTCCAAGGATTTCCAGACCTAGAGCCTTAGAGCGGGACTACAAATGCCAGGTCAGACACTCTCATATCACAAGTGAAGAAGAAGAAAAGAGAAGATTCCCTTAAAGTCACTTTCTGTGGTGGCAGCAAAATTGTACCAGGCTCTCACAATTACGAGACAGCATCAGCAGTCTGCTGGCTGTGAGTTCCAGGAGGCAGGAGGTGCACACATTGTATGAGGCTCACACTCATTCCCCAAGAACACTGATGATTACCATGTAAGGGGAGTCTTGTGCGGGTCTCACAGCACACTTCAGACCCTGTGAAACCTCCCCAGATGTCACTGTTTGATGAAAGTCACTTAACCCAATGCCAGGCACATGGTTCTGCCTCATGCTCCATCTATTTAGTTTTGGAGCGCTGGGAATTGAACTTATGGTCTCATGAGTTTGAGGTAAGCACTCTATCACTGAACTATGGTCCTGGCCCTCTGTACTTTGCCTAAACTGAAGATTTTAGCTATTACAGAAGATTTTCCAGAGTTTTCCATCTTGAGTCATTATTTTTTAGAATCAAATATGAAGAATTTATGAAAATATTCTCAACTTTCAGTACATAAAAATTTCAGCATATATAAGGCCCTCAGGCCTTAGTACATAGAAGACTTGCCTGATTGCTCATTAGTGATGCTGGTCCCTGCCTATAATCCTCTTCCCTTGCCGAGACACAGGTAGTTTTAGGTGGGGAATGTGTGACTAAGCATTGCAACTATTTAGGTGTTTATCATCACCTAGTAACCTGGTAACCAATGACAATTGGGGGGATGTATTAGAAAGATCAATAGGGAAGTTTGATGGTCTTAGCAGAAGATTCAAATTATGCTTTGTGGACACTGAGGTTTAACTAAGTTCTGAAGCTGCCTGTGGCTACCAGGAATCAACAATAGCCGTGTGAAAAATAACAGATCTGAGTTGAGATATTTTCTTTACCATACTGGCAAAAGTGTGAAGTGACCAGAAGCGAGAAGAGCCCCATGCGTCTGTGGGCAGGAGGCAGTATGCAGTATGCAGCTAAGTGCGATCATTTTGCCTACTACAGAATCTGGAACATCATCATTTATACAGTCAACCATTTATATACAGAATATGGAACTGCATAATCATTTATACAGTCAACCAGCATCAAGCATCCCAGGAAAGCAAAGGTTCCACTATAGTAGCTCTGGGAAATTGTTAATCACAGCTGATTCTTCAGCCCCAGCTAACCACAACCTCAGAATCTTAATTCAAAAGAACAAGTGGCCCAGTTAGAGTCTTTAAACTTTCCTCAGAGACTTCACAAGACATACCTCCATCTTTTGCATTCTCTTCAACAGTCTTACCTTCCAAGCCCCTACAGAACAGCTCACCAAGCACTGAACACTCAGGGACTTTTCTTGTACCAAGTTCCAAAGTCCTTCTAGCTGGCCTCAGGTAAAGCAGATGTCTTCTGCCGAAGTTGTTTGCTGAAATACAGAACCGAAGGAAGGCGGTGCACTCTGGGGTTGTTGAGTAGGCTTTAAGCAGGTGGTGGGGGATGTCTTACCTGGGGTCCCTAGGACCAGTCTAGCCTCCAGTAAAACAGCAGGAGATATGTGGGGGCCGGGAAATGGAGTCCAGAGGTGCGGGTGCTCTTGGGAGGTATTGGTGAGCTTTAAGGAGTTTTAGTGGGTTGTAGACTTTACCCAGGACAAACCTGGCCTCTGGTAAAGCATCTGAACATGTGGACCAGGAGAATATAGAGCCCAGGAGAGGGAGTCTTTGGTTTTTTTTTTTTTAAAGACCAGTAGTATTTGATTTTACCATAGGTCTCTCTGGCTTATTTGTTCCTTTGATATCAAGTTTCTTGAGTTCTTTGTATATTTTGGAGATCCACCTTCTGTCCGACGTGGGTTAGTGAAGATCTTTTCCCATTCTGTAGGCTGCCGTTTTGTCTTGTTGACCATGTCCTTTGCTTTACAGAAGCTTATTAATTGTTGCTCTCAGTGTCTGTGCTGCTGGGGTTCTATTTAGGAAGTGGTCTCCTGGGCCAATGCATTCAAGTGTACTTCCCACTTTCTCTTCTATGAGATTCAGTGTAGCTGGCTTTATGTTGGGGCCTTTGATCCATTTGGACTTGAGTTTTGTGCATGGTGATAGATATGGGTCTATTTACATGTTTCTACATGTTGATATCCAGTTATGCCAGCACCATTTGTTGAATATTCTTTCTTTTTTACATTTTTTTATTTTTAGCTTCTTTATCAAAATCAAAAAGCAGATTACTTACTACCAGTCCACAATGGCACAGATTCTACATTATCATTCTAAAAGGAAGAAAAGGGAGCCTGGCGAGGAAACACTGAAGCAAAGCGAGACTGAAAGCCAGCTGGGCCAACTCTAAGCTCTGCATCAACATGCCTGATGCCAAAGCGCAGGCCGGGGCTCCAGCTCCTTTCAGCTTTGGTGACTGCAGCGCACTTCTTTCTCTTGGGCCTTTGCAGTTTCCTCTATTGTGAATTCTCTGTTTAGATTTGTACCCCATTTTAAAAATTGGATTATTTGGTTTTTTGATATCTACTTTCTTGAGTTCTTTGTATATTTTGAATATTTGTCCTCTACAGAATGTAAAATTGGTAAAAAAAAAAAAAAAAAAAACTTTTCCCATTCTTCAAACTGCTGCTTTGTCCAAATAATGTTGTCCTTCGCCTTACAGAAGCTTCCGTTTCTTGAGGTTCCATTGATTAATTGTTGATCTTAGTGCCTGCGTTAGTGGTGTTCTGTTCAGAAAGTCTTTTCCTGTGTCAATGAGTTCAAGGCTATTCCCCCTCTTACTCTTCTACCAGGTTCAGTGCTTTTTGCTTTTTGTTGAGGTCCTTTATCCATTTAGAGTTGAGCTTTGTTCAGGGTGGTAAATTTGGATCTATTTGCATTTTTCTACATGCAGCCATATAGTTTGACCAGCACCATTTGTTTATAGCTTCCTGATTAAAAATAAAAAGTCAGGTGTCCATAGGTGTGTGGATTTATGTCTGTGTTTTCAGTTCAATTCAGTGTGTCTGTTTTTAGGCAATGCCACACTGTTTTTATTATTGCAGTTTTATAGTACAACTTGAGATTGGCACTGGTGAGACCTGCAGCAGTTCTTTTATTGTCCTGGACTATTTTAGTATCCTGGGTTGTGTGTGTTGTTGTTTTTTGTTTGTTTGTTTGTTTCCATATGAAGCTGAGAATTGTCCTTCCAAGATCTGTGAAGTATTGTGTTGGAATTTTGATGGGAATTGTATTAAATCTGTATGTTACTTTTAGGATGGTTATTTTTGCTATGTCAATCCTACCAATCCATGAGCATGGGAGATCTTTCCATATTTTGATATCTTATTCAATTTCTTCTTGCAATGACTTCAAGTTTTTGTCACACAAGTCTTTCACTTGCTTAGTAAAAGTTTTCCGAAGATATTTTATATTATTTGTAACTATAGTGAAAGGTGTTATTTCCCTGATTTCTTTCTCAGTCTGTTTGCCACTTGTCTGTAGAAAGATTACTGTGTTTTGTGAGTTAATTTTGTATCTAGCTATTTTGCTGAAAGTGTTTATCAGCTATAGATGGTTGCTGGTGGAATTTTTAGGGTTCCTTATGTCTACTATCTTATCATCTGCAAATAGTGATACTTTGACTTCTTCCTTTCCCATTTGTATCTCCTTGACCTTCTTTAGTTGTTTTATTGCTCTATCTAAGACTACAACTACAATATTGAATAGATATCGAGCAAGTGGATAACCTTGTCTTGTTCCTAATTTTAGTGGAATTGCTTTGAGTTTCTCTTCATTGACGTTGATGTTTGCTATGAGATTGTTATATATTGCCTTTATTATGTTGAGATATGTCCCTTGTACCCCTGATTTCTTCAGGGCCTTTATCATGAAGGGAGTGAGATTTGTTAAGGCATTTGCTGCATCTAATGAGGTGATCAAGTGGCTTTTGTATTTAAGTCTGTTTATCTGGTGGATGACATTTATTGATTTTCATATATCTGACCATCCCTGAATCATTAGTATGAAGCCTACTTGGTCACAGTGGATGATCTTTTTGATGTGTTCTTAGGTTCAGTTTGCAAGCATTTTATTGAGTATATTTACATCTGTGTTCATAAGGGAACTATGTGGAGATCAATGTTGTTTGCTTCTTCAAGACAGTTTTTCTCTGTGTAGTCCTAGCTGTTCTGCAATTCACTCTGTAGAACAGGCTGGCCTCGAACTCATGAATCCACCTAGGGCGTGTGCCACCCCACTTGACTTTTGAGAGTACTTTTGACTCTACTTGTTCTGTTAAATGCAAAGGTGGTCAGAGGGATGGAAAGAGGAGAAAGGAGAGATGTTTGCCAAGCCTGTTGGTGAACTTGAAGCTGGTATACAGCCAGTAGGAACGCAAAACAGCCAAGCTGTTGTGGAAGACAGTAGGTCCATTACTAAAGAAGCTAAGAAATAAAAGGATCGTTGAATATGCCATCAATGACTGGCCAAATGAATGAGTCAATGATAAAGAGCATCAAATGATCCAGCAGTCTGGCCCTGGGTGTGTATCTGAGGGGAGAATTCAGGGACCATTGTCATTGCAGGATTCATAGCAGTCAAAAGGCAGCAACAGGCGAGCTTGCTTCCCCAGAGATAGTTACACACTGAGTGTTGTGTGCATAGATCACATTCTTCAGCCTTAAAAAAGAATGAACAGTTAGAACTTGTTGCCCACATGCCATCTATGCTGAGGAAGATTTCAAACTGTTAGTCTGCCTGAACCACTGCCATCTCCATCCCCTCTCCCAGGAGCAGAACAGAAAGGCTGGGGTCCTGCCAGTGGCATGTATCACTACAGCATCACCTTTGACCTTAGGAAAGTACGCAGAAGGCCAGACCTCTCCCAGACAAGAGTTTCTGCCCTGACACATGGGGTCTTGGCTAGGGAGCCGAGACGCTCAATGGCTGTCATGACAGAAAGGCTCCCCCCACCACACGCATACCCTGCTTGTGGACCTGGGATTACTACAGGAGTCTTGGGGAGGGCTGAATCCCTAAGGTCCTGTTGAATAGAGGGGACAGCTTAGCACAAGGGCCTAGGAAAAGATGAAAGATGTTGGGAATGCCTGTCCTGGTGGTTTGAGAGAGGCTCATGGGGTGGGGGGAGGAGGAGGGAGAAAAAGGGGGTGGGGAATTGCACCAGGTGCAATAAGGATGAAACCAGGACTTTATGTTAAATGAAGTGCAACAAGCAAGAGAAGATAAACACGTATAAGCTGTGGGGCAGATGGTGTGTGCCCTATGTAGGATGTGGGGCAGGTGATGTAGAATTTATGTAGGATGTGGGTCAGTCATCTAGATTTTATGCAGGATGTGGGGCAGGTGGCGTGGGCCCTATGTAAGGATGTGGGACAAGCAGCTTGTGGGAAACATACATCTCTGTGGCTGGACATTTCCTGGAGCCCCACACTGCTCTGAAACTTAAAGCTGATGCACAGAGCACCACGGACCTGGACCCCAGAACGAGGATGATGCAGACCAGACAGGGAAGTTTGGAGCACTTTGTATTTTTCAAAATACGTCACCCCCAGGAAAGTTCTTGGTTTCGAGATGAACGTAATTGGAATGAATTAATTAACTAAATTAATTAATTGGAATGAATTTAATTTTCTAAACTAAGTAGAATCAGGTTAGGCTTAAAAGTAGAATTTCAAATAAATTAAAAATGAAAATAGTCTTTTTAAAATTTTTAACAGGTAATATTCTTTTTATTTGAAATAGGCAGGGCCTGTTAAGAAAAATAAAAGTAGCTTGAGAGAGAGCTGGGGTCGTGGTCCTAGCTTTTGAAGACTGAACCATTTCTCCAGACTACAGCAAAATTTCAATCTTTCTCTGAATTACTTCAAAACCATTGCGAACCAACATCTCTGTTGATCATATTCACATTTCTGTTCCCTGAGGAACTGTTTGCCTGAGTTGGAGGTTTAAAAACAAAACAGAAACCATTGGACAAATCCCAAACCTTAGCAGCTGTCATTTCAGATCTAGGCGATGGCTGCTTTCTGCTTAGCCCCTGCAGGCTTCGCGAAAAGGAGCCTAGGGGTCGGGAAGGCTGAAGATGCCCATAGGAGGGAACAGAGTGTGTTACGAGAGAGAACAGAGTGCGGGCGTGGGCAGACGTGAGGGTCAGGAGTTCACGTGGGCAAGGGCTGGAGCGAGCTGGGTGCTGGCTGCCCAGAGGGATTGGGGTGGAAGGAAGGCTTTGTGGCTGTTGGAGGGATGCTTTGGAGTGGTGTGTGGCCATGGATTCGTGTTTTCATGCTGAAAAGAAAAAGAAAAAAAAAAAGATATGTATCCCAGGCTGGCCTTGCGCTCCTCATCCTCTGTGCCTCTGTCCCTTCAGCAAAGCCTAGTGGTATTTATGACCATGACCAGAATCAAACCTACTTCCCTCACTCCAGGGATCTGCATCCTCACAAGCCTCAAAGTCCTTTCCTCCATGGAGCTTTCCCTGCAGTTCACTCTGGGAACCCACTACCCATAGCTCCCGGGCCTGGTTGCTCTGTTGCCCAGCCCACACGTGGATTCAGCTGTACTCTCTATTCCCGTGCCCTGTTGACCCTCCACATTCACAGCTAGAGATCAGTGTGGGAGAAGCAGGGGGGGGGGTGTCTACTCAGGGAGGTGACCTCACTCAGGGATAATTGACAGGTCTCGAAACTCAATCCTTGGGAGCCTGCGGAGGCTTGACACTGTAATCTCCACATTTGGGACTCTAGGAGAAGCAAGGTCAAAGTGGGAAGAGAACTCAATATGAAAATAAAACAGTGTGTGGACACTGGTGGCTCTTCCCTAGTGGTCCTCCCAACCCCAGAACACTTTCCCTCCTTCAACTGAACACACCTCCTTCACGGAACCCAGTGGCTCAGTGTGCATTTCATCCCAACTTTACATTTCTTTGTCAGGATTAGGTTCAGGAATTTCATCTATCTGTGTGCCATGGACTGCTACAAACTGCAACATACAGTAATTGCTCAGCCATCTTTTCATGAGCAACTTATCAGAGCCAGAAGCCCTGGTAAAGGTTAAACTAAATGGCATGGCTTTTTTGCATTATTGCTTTGTGAATAAGTGACTATCTTTTGCTGTAGACTTTTGCTATAGCTGACTCTCCCTGTTACATATTTGGGAATTAATTCCCTCAGTTCAGAACTGTTTCCCATGCCTTTGAGCTTTGTGTGAAAACAGTTTCCCACTGCCAGGCCTTTGCTCCTCTCTCCTAGGTAAACTCAGAGACCTGCCTTCCTGCAACTATCTTTATCGGCAGGCATTTGGTCAGTGTTTAGGGTAAAGGAAAGAGCATTCCATTTAAGATAGTCACGGATATCCAAGGACATAGAATTACTACTTGCCCAAGCTGCTGCTCTGGTTTTACCCCACCACCAGAACAGCTGATACCCCAGAACTGACAATTTAGAGGCCTGGGTCTCCTCTTTGTTTCTACCACTTAGAGCAATAATATCTAGGCCATAGAAACTGCAGCATCTGGTGAGTGTGCTAATCAGATCAGGAGCCATTAGCTTCTCCCTGACTGTTTACGTAGGTTGCCTGGTTACCTGGTATCCTCTATGCATGCTGGGAGAAAAGAAGTGGCGTGCTGATTTAAACAGTTCATGCCCTATTCATAATTGTACTGAAAATAAACAAGTTTAGCTCTTTCTAACCACCTAAAAATGTAGCATAGTGCACTAACCTTCCCCTCTAGAATTCCCTGATGATTTAATTCCTTTTTTAACTTTCTCTATTAAGGAGTTCACTGGATGTACACTAGCCACTCCCACCTTTGAGCTGACAGTCACAGATCTATGTGTGTGTGAGATGGTGTGTGTGTGTGTGTGTGTGTGTGTGTGTGTGTGAAAATTCTTATCTGATTTTATTGGAGCAAAAATAATTTGATCCCTGGTACATGCTAGGGTTAGGGAGTTGCTGGTTATAAGGGTATATAAGACTGAGAATGTTTGTAACAGGGGACAAAGAAAGGAAGAAGAAGAAGAAGAAGAAGAAGAAGAAGAAGAAGAAGAAGAAGAAGAAGAAGAAGAAGAAGAAGAAGAAGAAGAAGAAGAAGAAGAGGAGGAGGAGGAAGAAGAGGAGGAGGAGGAGGAGGAGAAAGAAGAAAGAAAGATGAATAGATAGAATCTCTTCTGAGTAGACTTCTTAACCCTCAGATTCTAACCCCCAGGCTTTAGCCCCCTTAGCTTATTGTGGTGTCTTTAATTGAACCATGAGAGGGGTTTCTTAAAAAGCTGGACTCTTAGGGACCCTGTTAATGGGTGTGGCCTAGACTTGGCCATCTACTATGGAGGGCGACTGGGCACCTGCATGGCATCCTATTAATGGCTTAGACTTTTCTTTGATAGTTGGGGAGGCCCATGCCCTACCTCATATATGTCCAAATATACAAGGAGATTTCATGACTGATTCAACAGTTTTTAAGAATTTAATAACTAAATAAAAATGGGTGAGGAACTTCAATGGGCACCATAGCAAAAAAGGAGACGGGGTGGCCAAAACGTGTTCTAAGAGGGAATACTAAACACACAATCATAAAGTTAGCGTAAATCTAAGAAGACGGCATGCCGCCTCACTCCTCCCCACCTTTCAGCTCCTACAGCCAGTCTTCCAGCCCTATTCCACAGGATTCTCTTGGCACTGGAAGCCAAGAGATGTCTTATTGACACAGATGTCTTGTTTGAGGCTGAGTGCTCAGCACTTACTTATACTCAGGACTCTGACCATCCAAGGTTGCTCTGCCTCACCAAGTCTGCTGGCAGATGCAGTCCTGTGCTGCCTCTCAGACCTGCCCAAAGGCCTCTCTTGAGTGGCCTTTTCTTGCCTACACTAAGCAGTTCAGGCTGAGCTGATAACGCTATGGAAGCATCAGCAGGGACAGCCCAGAGCAGGGGCGACAGCACAGACCACAGAATGGCAGAGACGGGGAAGCTGAGGGTAGCAGGCCACGCTGTGAGCTCAGCAAGTCAGCTGCTGCTTGACAGCTGAAGATGTAGCTGATCAGTTTTCAAGCAGCCAGGGCAGGAGGGAGGAAGGGAGGAGGAGAAAGAAGACGAAGCAGGCAGAGGCTGAGGATGAATAAGGACAAGAGGCTGCGAGAAGCAAGTGAACAGCAACAGCAGGTCCTTCTTGCGGGAAAAGTCCCAGAAAGCGAGAAGTCTTTACAGACAAGGGTCTCAGATCTGGGGGCTGAGAGCTGGAACACAGGCTTCTGCTAAGTGCTAAGGGTTCAGAGTCCTGGGGACTGAACCCTTGAGGGCTGAGGGTCACGATCATTGAGGACTACACAAGGACCGGACACTTGAGGGCGCCAGTTGCTGCGGATTCCCAGACAGCTGCTGTGGCTCACTTCTGCAATCACAGCAGTGGAGCAAGGCAGCCAGCAACAGAAATGGAAGCATTTCTTGCCTATCTAGGTGGAGGGAAGGAACCCTCGGCCATTTCCACACATACCATGTAATTACAAGAATGACTTGCTGGAGATTTTACATAGACCCCACTCTGACATTCCTTTACCATAAACCGCACCAGAATCAAGGGGAAACAAAAATGAAAGCTGACGGAGAATTCATTTCAGAATAAATATTTTAGGATAAATATCATAAATATATAGCAACCTGATCATAGTAGGTTAAGTTATGGACAAATTTGACTTTGATAAAAGAGTTTCTGCAATACACTAAATTAAAAGAATGAGCATAAAAACAGGGAGTAAATGAGCTGGTAGCAGTTAGCAGAGACATGGAAGACAATGGGAACTAAATGGGATGCAATGTGGCAATAGGATATAGCTACCTGTCAGCCAGCTTAAAGCCATAAAAACGTAATTGTTAAATAACTAGGGAATCTGACATATAGAAAACTGATATTTCTGAAACAGTCAAGGAAGAAACACATGCCAGTGAAATGCCCTTTTTCTGAACAAACAGACGTAACTCTCAGAGATAACGGGTGATAGGAGGTTTCAGAGTTTATTTGCATTTGCTATTCCTGTTAATTCACCATAAATATTCAGTGATAAGTAGCATACATTTGTTCATGTCATTTTTTTATCTTGTGGTATTTCCATAACTAAAGAGCCCTGGTCATCCGTTTACGACTTCCCATGCTTCGGGTAAATTGTCTGACTTTTATTCTATTCCTAACAACAAAACCATCCATCTACACAACATCACATGAGCAATCTTCCCCCAGGCCCTGTTTTCTAATTCTGGAGATCCAGCTTTATACATACATTGCCATACATGACGTGTAGTCCATACTTCAGTTTTGCCATGGCACCCTCCCAACAAATAGACATGGCCTGCAACTCAAGTAGATGTGTAGTGACTCTTAAGTAAGGGGGCCATATTGTTTATAAAAGGGGAATTTGGAGAAGAGTGACTCCCAGGGCTGTCCCTGACTTTATCCCCCATCTACAATCTTTGTTTTTGATAACAGAATTACAGAGCCATCTGTTACAGAAATAAACAATATCGATGTCCACAGACTCCAGGCAGATGCTAATAGGCTTGTTTAGGACACAGGTGGTTGATGTGTCTACTGAGCAGAATTACAAAAACCTGCTTCTCAGAGGCTACCGTCCACAACCAACCACTGGACCAAGCTCTGGGAGCCCAGTCGAAGACAGGTGTTTGGTTGGAAGTGTCACCCCAGCCCCTGGCACCCCTATACCCAAAGAGTCTGAAATGTTTGGGTTAAGGCTTCATCTCGGCCCCTGGCATCTATATATCCAAAAAAGTCTGGAATGTTTGGGTGGAAAGTTCCATCCCAAGGCCTCTGCTTTGGGAGTTGCCTCAGTCCAGATTCCACTTCTGAGAAAGCCCACCAAATGATGGACCTTCCCCAGAGATGCTCAAGACCATTGCCACAGGGTTTTTAAACTGTCTCCCCAGAGAACAAACACATGGTTTCCCGCATCTTCCTTCCCCAGCCACCCAGGAGAGTTAGTAACTATTAAACCTGGGCTTTTAAAAAATTTGGTTTAATTTGGTCTGATTCTGATTATTGTGTTGGTGGAGAGGTTTATTGGTCCACAAAAAACTTTTCAAGAGGGAGGAGGGATTATATGAGCAAGGGGGAGGATCAAGATCATGACAGGGAAACCCACAGAGACAGCTGACCCAAGATCGTGGGAGTTCATGGCTGTGGAGTCTACATGGGAATTAGGCCTTCTGTATGTGGGCGACAGTTGTATGGCTTAGTCTGCTTGTGGGACCCCTAGTAGTGGGACCAGGATCTATCCCTGGTGCATGAGCCAGGTTTTTAGACCCTTTTTCCTATGGGGGATGCCTTGCTCAACTTTGATGCAGTGGGAAGTGGCTTGATTCTGATTCATTTGATATGCTAGGCACATGGGAAGCCTTATCCTTACTGAGGAGTAAATGGGGGTGGGGAAGGTGCAAGGAGGAGGAGAGGGAGAGGGAACTGTGGTTGGTATGTAAAATGAATTAAAAAAAAAAACCCTGCTTCTTTGGAGACCTTAGTGATTGGTATTTCTTGTGCACAAAGACAACTGGCCTGCTTTTGTTTGCAGTGGAAAATTCTGAACCTTGAAAATCAAAGACTTTTACCCAATGTCTCATTTCATCATGATTTTGACAGTTTATGTGTAGTGGTTTCATTTACTGCAGGACAAGTCAGAAAGAGCACTTCTGATGCTAATCAGCGGTTTCACTTGGCATAAATAAGTCACGATCTTTATTTGTCCTGTGGGTATCAATAACCATCCATTCAACTATAATACACAGCCATATGTATAGACAAAATCAGTGACAGATAGAGCTGGCTCAGAGGGTGACTCCACTTGCAGCCATACCTAAGGACCTGAGTTTGATCAAGAAAACCCACAGGGTGGAAGGAGAGAACTAAACTCATGAGTTAGCACTTCATAGTATGTGCATGCCCACATACAAACATAATAAATAACTTTTTAGAGTGTTAACAATATAAAAAGTTATTTGTAGATAAATGCCACCACTAGACTGGTTTAAATATACTAGGATATGTTATTAACTGTGCCCCTCCCATTCGTATGTTGGGGTTCTAATCCTTGATGCCTCAGAATGGGACAGTATTGGAGATAGGGTCTTGCTTCACTAGTTGAGATGAAGCTTTTAAGTTATACCCTAATCTACTATGACTGATGACAAAAAGATTAGAGCATAGATACAGAGGAGGAAGAACACAGAGAAACAAGATTGCTTCGAAGTCATGAGGAGGACTCAGATGAAATCAACTTTGAGAGCACTCTGGTTGTAGACTTTGGCTTCTGGAACTTTGAGAATATAAATTCCTAGTGTTCAAGCTGCCCAGACAGTGGTACTATTTATGCAAATCCTAAACAATCCAATGCAGGAAGCATTTCACATCTGCTCCTCAGTGCAAATGAAAGTGTAGTACAAAAACAGCAAATATGTCACATGTTCACTTCAGTATATACCCATGTCATCATGGATAGGAGCTGGGAGGACAGATACTCCTGCTGTAAAGAAAATGTTTTCAGTCTGATGTCACTGAGTATTGCCTTGGTCACTGGCTTTTAGATGTAAAAATGTTTAAGAACACTGATTTTGTGTGTGTGTGCAAGCATGAACACATGAGTGCCTTAGAGTGCTCATGGAGGTCAGGGCACAGAGGACAGCTGTGGAAGCCATCCCTCACCATCATATGGGTCCTGACGATTGGACTCAGATCATTCATTGTGCCTGGAGGTAGGAGCTTCTCCCCAAAGAGTCATCTCCCTAGTCTGTGACTGACTTCAGGGATGAACTTCCCCACTACTTGATAAACATCTCAGCATGAAGAGGTGTGTAATCTTGTCAAAGCGGTTCTGCATTCACAGAGATGATTGTATGACTTTTGTCTTCCTGTTTGGTTCTATTTATATTGCTAGACAGTTTTGTTCATTCATCATTTCCCTATCCTCCATAAGTGCTTTCTCTGTGGTTCTGTCAGTTGACTGAGCATGTTTAGTACATTTTATTTTTAAAAAAAATTCTTGTCAAGCAGCTCACACATCTGTGACACTTAGTCCGCGGAGCATCCTTTTCTTCATTTGATGGGACCATCTTTCCCTGTTTCTTTTATCTGTATAGAATATTTTCTCCCTTTGTTTTTGTTTTGGTTTGGTTTTCTTAAGACAATGTCTGTCTACATAGTCCTGGCTGCTCTGGATCTTGCTATGTAGATCAGACTGTCTTCAAATAAACAGAGTTCTGCCTGCCTCTGCATTTGCCTCTTTTGTCCTGGGATTAAAGGCATGCACCACTATGCCCATTTCTCACTGTGGCTTCAGTATTTGAAAACCAAGTCATCTCTTCTAGGCTTTACAAATGCTCTCCACTCAAGGGAACACTTCACCAAGCAGTCCAGTTTGAATTAATGGCACTCCTCAAATCTTTTCCTCATCTCTTGCTCTCCCTAGAATCTGCCTGGGAACTGCATTTGGAACATGTTGTTCTATGAGCTCCAAAACTGTAACTTAGCAGAGGAAGAGTCACTAATCCCTTTGTCCCTCTTCCCATTGTGGCCATGTTGAAGAAATCTCCCTTTTCTGATGCCCCATGCACTATTAATTTGGCTATTTAAATTGGCTTCTCAACGGTGGGTGGCTGAATCTGGCTTCTTGGGCTACATACTGAAAACTAAAGTTCTTTAACAAAATTGGCAACTCTCCTTCCCATCAACAATCCTAGTAACAGATGGACCCAGCCCTGGACATATCCCAGACAAGCCAGAACACTCAACGTGTGCTGTTTGATTTCACTGATAGGAAGAAATCCCTGTATAGGATGTTTCCTCCTAGATTTTCTGGAGAATGGGGCATAGGAGAAATGCATCAGTCATCTACTCTTTTGTATTTCTAGATCTGGGTTGACTCACTCAGGATGATTTTTTTCTAGTTTCATCCATTTGCCTGCAAATTATATAATGTCTTTTTTCCTAACAGCTGAATAATAACTTCATTGTGTAAATATAACTCATTTTCTTTATCCATTCTTCAGTTGAGAGACATTTAGGTTGTTTCCAATTTCTGTCTATTATGAATAAAGCTACTATAATGATTGTTCTGTCTCTTTAAGAGACAAGCCACGCCCACTCCCTCCCCCATCTGCTGAGACAGGCTGATCCTCAGCTTCTAGCCTGAGTTCTTTCTCTTTTCCATATCCCTTTCGAAGAGGCAGCTTCTGCCTCTCCCCCAACTTCTCCCCTTCCCCATCTCTCCCTTCTCTCTCTCTCTCTCTCTCTCTGCTCTTCTGTCCCTTCCCTTCCATAACCCACTTAATAAATATCCAACCTCACTCTGCATGGCATGCCTATCCATGTCTCTGTTACCCACCACTGCATGTCTCCCTGCCCTGGGCCAGCCACCACTCGGGGACCTGTAGCCGTCCCTGCCTGGGACTTGCTGCTCTCAGGGCCCACTACCTGCTACCACATGGCCCGCTGCCACCACTTGGGGACCTGCAGCATTTCTGCTGCCTGCCACTGCCTGGGATCCTGAAGCATTTTTAATAGTCCATTGCATTAGTACCGTGACTCGGATAGGCTCTCTCACTCCAAGTTCCTCTCCTGAGGTCGGGATCCTGAACCAGGTTTTTTTTTTTCCACAACAACCAAGTGTTCCATATGCGTGAGAGTGATTTCTCCACACAACACTGGCTTTGATTGGTGAGGTTTCCCCCATTCTGCTACATTCATCTCTGGATTGCTTCTCTTAGCTAAAATTGTGTTTGGAACAACCCGGGGCCGATCCACTCACAACTGGGGGACCAGGGTCCCTCAGTTTTTCTTTCTCTTTTACTCTTTCTCTTCCTTTCCTTATCTTTTCTTTTATTCCCTTGCCATGAAAGGCTGCTCGGAGCAGCCTCTGGCCTCTCTGGGTTCCGAGTCACCCTGACCGGGTTCAGCCAGGCCTTACCTTCCCACTCATGGCCTGGGAGGATGCCCTCCCACGGGTATTGTGAAGGTCGCGCACTGATTCACACCCCACCCACAGTCAAGAGACATCTTACTGTGTGCCTTGTGGTGTCGCTGTTTTGCGGGTTTTCACAGTTTCAGCTGTGGGTAGCAAGCCATCCATGTCCACACCCTCTGGGATGGAAGCCTTTTAGAGGCCAAAAAACCCGAGGCTTTAATGCCTTACTTCTTCAGCTCTTACCCTCACTTTGCCGGTGTCCCGCCAGCTCCACTTTTATGGGGGCTTTCTGACTACTGTCAGCGCACAGGCAAATGGAAAGAGTTTTCTCAAATTGTCCCTGCCACTACTGCCAACAAGATTAGTCGGATCCACAAGGCGGCTTTTTCAATTCCAGCTTTTTGCTCCCCTCTGTGGCTTGTGGCATAGCCATTCTGACAGGTATAAGATAGAATTGCTAAAGATGCTGAACATTTCTTTACCTGTTTCTCAAATATTTGGGATTCCTCTAACAAGAATTCTCTGTTTAGATCTGTACTACCACCCTTTTTTGGGAGGTTGGTTTTGTAAGACAGGGTTTGTGTAGCTGAGGCTGTCCTGAACTTGGTCTGTACACCAGGCTGGCTTCAAACTCACAGAGATTTCCTGTTTCTGCCTCCTGAGGACTGGGATTAAAGGTGTGCACCATGACCATCTGGCAGGTACCCAATTTTTAATTAGAGTGTTTGGTTTGTTGATATCTAGGTTTTTGAGTTCTTTTTATATTTTTGATTAGCCTTCAATTGAAGGTAGAATTGTTGAAAATCGTTTCCCATTCTAGAGTCTACTGTTTTGTCCTATTACAGAAACTTTTCAGTTTCCAATTAATAAATGAGGTCCCATTTATTAATTGTCAATCTTATTGCCTAAGCTATCAATGAATAAATGAGACCCCATTTATTAATTGTCAATCTTATTGCCTAAGCTATCAATGCTCTGTTTAGAAAATTGTCCTCAGTGCCAGTGCATTCAGGGCTACTCCCTACTTTCTTTTCTGTCAGGTTCAGTGTATCTGGTTTTATGTGAGGTCTTTGATCCACTTGGACTTGAATTTTGTGCAAGGCGATAAATATGGATCTATGTGCATTCGTCTACATGCAGACATCCAGTTAGACCAGCATCATTTGTTGAAGATGCTTTATTTTTTTCCATTATGTATTTCTGGCTTCTTTATCTAAAATCAGGTGTCCATATGGACCCTTTTCCTCCTACTGAATTGCCTCATCCAGCCAACTAGGATCTGTGCCGAGTCTTATTGCATCTTGTTAGGTTGACAACACTGAGGAGCCTGCTCTTTTCTAAAGGGAAATGGAGGAGCAGTGGATCTGGGGGAAAGGAGAGGAGGGACCTGTGAAGAGGAGAGGGAAGGTAGGCTGTAGTCAGGATGTGTTCCTTGAGAAATGAATAAAGAAAAAGAAAAAAAATGAGATTAAATTACTATATAATAAACTATGTACACACATTTGTGAAAATTATATATATATGTATGTATATGTGTATGTATGCATGTGTTATGCCCAAATCCGTGAAGTCCCCCCAAAACCAACAAGGATACCGAGTCCTGTATGTAAAAGCAAAGAGCTTTCATTTTATGCAAGTTTGCAAACTCAGTCTCTCCGCATGTCCAATGTATTGGAATAAACGGAGAGCCCCAAGCTCAGTTAGAATTGGATTTTTTCTTTATAGTAGTAGTAAAGGTGGAGGTGAGGGGTTTCTGAGGTTCAGGACCCCTGATTGGCTGACATTTGTCTAGGGTGTCCTGGTGAGTGTGTGTTGGCAGGTGGTCCTATCTACAGCAGTTGGAATGTTAGGCATTTCTTTTGGATAGTCTGGTTTTGGGTGGTGCTCTGGTAATCTCAGTTTGTGGCCCTTCCTACAACCAGGCATTGCTTCAGGGTAAACTACTGATACTCAGGCCTCTATTAAATTTATCAAAGGCTGAGTCCTATTCTGGCAGGTGATAATGGTTGGAAGTAAAGAACTTCCTTTGGGTGATCTGTTTATATTTAGCTTATCATGACTGGCTCCTACATATGTATGTATCAGAAATGTTCATGAAGACCCAGTAAGTCAGATAATTGTATGTTTACAATTTAGGAGACTAGACAACTTAAATTATAACATAGATCGAAGCCTGTTAACTATTTTTAAAAAGTACCTATTTTTATGAAAGAAGCTAGTAGGCATCATGAAAGAATGGTGAACAATTTGAAAGTGATTTTGTACATTCCATAAAATAGCTTGTCTGAAGCATCTGGATTTTGCAGGAAAAAAGAAAATATGTTTGAAATGTTTGCTTTGTTTTGTAGAAACAAACAATTGGAGCTCAGAAAATCATCTGTGAAAGCATAAGAAATTCAAGAAAATATCTTTAAACTCTCATGAGAGATCTATAGCAGTTCATTTGTCAAATTCCTAAAAAGATTATTCCAGAAACAGACATATTTTTACAGGTTCTCTGAGTCTCAATTCTACTTTCTATTTCAGTAGTCTTTTGATTTCCAAAGTATATTCAGACCTATTTGGCATTTTTCTTTACAGGAAAGGATAAATAAAATTTAAAAGTATTTAAAAAAAAGAAGAAAGAAAAAGAAAATGGACTGGCTGTAATGACTGTTCTGTCTTTTTAAGAGACAGGCTGATCTTAGCTTCCAGCCTGAGTTCTCTTTTTTTTTTCATCTTCCTCTTGAAGAGACAGCTTCTGTCTCTCTCTCTCTCCTTTTCTCCCCTTTTCTCTTCCCCTCTAAAATCCACTTAATAAATATCCAACCTCACTCTGCATGGCGTGCCTATCCTTGTCTCTGTGTCTTGCCCACTGCCACGTGTCTCCCTATCCTGGACCAGCCACTGCCTGGGGACCTGTAGCCATCCCTGCCCAGGACTGGCTGCTCTCAGGGCCCCGCTGCCTGCTGCCACATGGCCCCCTGCCACTGCTTGGGGACCTGCAGTGTTTCTGCTGCCTACTGCCACCAGGGATTAATAATCCATTTTACTCATAATTACCACTTTCTGTTTCATATTTTCACCTTGTTCCACAAAATTATTATTTTATTACTCTTGTTTTCATGCCTTGCTTCATTCAAGAGTAATGTTATTTATATTATTTTTTGTTCCATTTTCTACATGTCCAAAATCCCATTATTAGCTTGAGTTAAATATCAAAACAGCTTTTAGCTAAAAACTTGTCTTTGTTCTGGGTGGTGGTGGCACAGGCCTTTAATCCAAGCATTTAGGGGGCAGAGACAGGCAGATCTCTGAGTTCCAGGCCAGCCTGGTCTACAAAGTGAGTTTGAAGACAGCCAGGACGACACAGAGAAACCCTGTCTGGAAAAAAAATTTAAAAACTTGCCTTTATTTTCTATTGAGATTCTCAATACGACTTTTACTATTACCACACTCTAAAACCCAGGATTACTTACAATCATTCATCATACAAAAAGTATTTATTATTATTATTATCATTATTATTAGTGTATGCATGTATGTGTGTGTGTATAGGTTCTTCTTGGTGTGGTCAGATGAAGACACAGAATCCTCTGGAGCTAAAGTTACAGGCAGTACTGAACCACCTGATGGAGGTGTAGGAACTCTGCTTGGAACCTCCACAAGAGCTATAAGCACCCTTAGCCATATCCCCAGACCTCACTCATTCATCATTTGAATTATTTATATTTAATATCACATTGTGGTTAATATCCCACTGTAATCTTCTTTTCACACACAAACACATACTCTTCATCCTTCTATTTTATTGTGACATGATCAAGACAATCCTGAATTCTGATAGATTTTGAGTAAAAGTATCATTTTGGCAATTATGTGATCATGTGGCTTCATTAGCACAGCTAGATAAATTCTCTAAGTATGAATTCTCAGAGGGCTTTTGTTGGGGACCAGTCTTGACAAAAATGCCTCTCGCCAGGCAAAAGGCATGGGGATTTAGAAATACAGTAAAGAATATGAGGATGCAAATGAAAGTAATAAAATGGAGAAACATATAGGATAGTATCAGAAGAGAATTCCAGTGAGTACTGAATATTCACCCACATTTAATTTCCAACTGCCTAAAATACCCCTGATCCCAAAAGGTAGGAGTAAGATAAAAGACTGCATTAACATGATACAAGGAAATGAATGTGCCAATTGAAGGTCGTGGGCTACATTCAAGGTTAAACATTCTGTTACTAGAACAAAACAAGTCACATTTATACCCTAGACCAAGATATTCTGTACTCAAACCACTCTCTGGGTGGAATCCCAAGTTATCTTTATAAAGGGAACTGGAACTTAGCTGGGTCCTTACACTCTTGTCTGAAGTAGGAACAATCTACTTCTCTATTCCTGGAGCACAAGGTCTGGATATTAGCCAGACGGTTGACAATAACCTTGAGAGCAGAACTCTCTGACCAACAGCTAGGTGGGACCATTGTTTGAGGTAGAAGCACAATAACCTTGAAGGAACTAGAGCCAAGTTCCAACTCTCTGACCTTTGGTCAATGGGGAAACAGGCTCACATTTTCAGGCCTCCACAGGTTTTATTTCTATATGTACAATGATGGTTATAAGGATTTTTTGCTGCTTAAAGGTTATGCAGGTATTTGATGATGTTCCAGATTTTGTATCAAGCAAAATGATTGCACTTAACTGCATACTGCATGCTACCCACAGATGCATGGAGCTCTTCTCACTTCTGGTCACTTCACACTTTTTCCAGTAACAGTTAAAGGAAACATCTCACCTCAGATCTGTTGTTTTTCACAGGGTCATTGTGGATTCCTGGTAGCCACAGGCAGCTTCAGAACTCAGTTAAACTTTGGTGTTCACAAAGCATAATTTGAATCTTCTGCTAAGACCATCAGGCTTCTCCTTTATTATCTAATACATCCCCACCATTGGTATTGGTTTCTGGGTTACTAGGTGGTGATAAACACCTAAATAGTAGCAATGCTTATTCACACATTCCCCACCTAAAACTACCTGTGTCTCGGCAAGGGAAGAGGACAAGCATCACTCATGAGCATTCAGGTGAGTCCCTTTGTACTAAGGCCCGAGGGCCTTATATATGCTGAAACTTTTATGTACTGAAAGCTGAGAATATTTTTACAAATTCTTGATCTTTGATTGTAAAAATTAATGACTCAAGATGGAAAACTCCAGAAAACCTTCTGTAATGGCTAAAATCTTCAATTTAGGCAAAGCACAGAGGGCCAGGAACATAGTTCAGTAACAGAGTGCTTGTCTCAAATTCATGAGGTCATAACTTCAATTCCCAACACTACAAAAAAAGAAAAGAAAAAAAAAGATGAAGCATGAGACAGAAGCCCATGCCTGGCATTGGGTGAAATGACTATCATCAAACAGTGACAGCTGAGGAGGTTTTACGGGGTCTTAAGTGTGCTGTGAGACCTTCACAAGGCTTCCCCTCACTTTGTAATCATCAGTGTTCTTGGGGAATGAGTGTGAACCTCATACAATATGTGCACCTCCTGTCTCCTGGAACTCACAGTCAGCAGACTGCAAATGCTATCTCGTAATTGTGAGAGCCTGGTATCAATCCATACTGACACAGCAAGTGACTTCAGGAAATCTTTGTTTTTCTATGACAATATTTGACTTGGCATATGCAGTCCCTAAGGCTCTAGGGCCTGGAAATCCTTGGAGGAGTAAGCACATCCCACAGACCAGTGTCCTCCCCTCTCTGTAGCTCTGACAGATGAAGTCCTTCCACTGGTGAATGATGTTGCACCCACATGGACCTTCAGGACAGGGCTGAGCAGCGCGTGCGGCTCCCTCCTCACTGCTCTTCCTATTGTGCCAGTCACGCGTGTTTCTCACAGTCTTGTCCTCATTTCCATATCTCACAGTTTCCATCACAGCATGGATGCTTCCAGAGGATTCTAGAGCTTCAATTCATGTCGACTATAACTGTAATGGTGTAAATAAAAATCCTGCAGGTCCCTGAGTGGCAGCAGTGGGCAGTGGGCCATGAGACCACGGCATAGGTCCCTGAGTGGTGGCAGGCAGCAGCCAGCAGGTCCTGAGACCACTGTGGGCCACGAAAGCAGCCAGGTCCCAGGCAGGAAGCCACGTGGCAGGTGAGAGACCTAGACAGATAGGCATGCCATCCAGAATAAAGTTGGATATTTATTTAGTGGGTTATGGAAGGGAAGGGGAGAAGGGGATAGAGTAGAGAGAGAGGCGGGGGCAGGGGAAGCCACAGCAGCAGCTACCTCTTCGGGGGAGAGAGAAAATGAAAAGACTCTGGCTGCAGGCAGGAAGGAAGATCTGCCTCCCTTGGTAGTGGATGGTTGGAGAGAGTGGGCAGGGCTTGTCTCTTAAAGGGACAGGACAGATCATTACATTCCCATCTCTTTTTTCATAATTAAAAGGTGGGAGGTTAGGTACAACAGGTTAAAGGAATTGGGACAGCAGATTCTCAAGACTGCTTCCTTTTATTTGTGGGCATTTTCTTGAGGGGGGACTCTTAAAAATCTGGGTGCTGGTCACATCCTGGTGTAGCAGGTCTCTTTCCTCATGTCTGGTGTTGGTGGTATGGAAATGTCTGGTGTCTCTTACACCTGTTTAAGGTATTGGCAGAACAGAGGACAAAGTTAAGTTTAGGGGAAAAAAATTTAGAATCATGGAATTGAGAGGGGTGTATCTGACCTGTTTAAGGTGGATCCTTCAATTTGGCTTCCTGGAACTCACAAGTATTCTTTGGGTTTGTGCAAACATAAGTTTTAGACATATGCATTATATAAACAATAGCATATTTATGTCAAAATGACTCTTACAGATTTTTTTGCACAATGCATGTATTTTTAAGACTATGGAAAGAAGCATGAGAAAGAAATTTGTCCTAACACCTTTATAACTTGCAGGTACACACCTTAATAACTTGTATTTGTGTTTTACTGAAATTTATTTGGCGAGGTTGTCCTTTAAACTGACAAAATCTCTCAGCTGTCAAACTGCATCAAAGATCCTTGAGAAGGATAAAATTTTACTTGAGGAGTTATTGATTAAAAAATGACAGAGAACTTACTTGATAGGCACCTTGAGCTACTCCTCAGGGTCCTCCCTGGTTGCTGAAGGTCATATTTGACCTGCTGTTTAGTTCAGGGCCTGCCAGTCTCCAGAAGATACTGTGGGCTAAGAAACTTATAGGAAGACAAGCCTACCTTGACCTGAGCAGCTAGGCTGTCAATTCCAGCGATTCTGACCACTGTCTGGAGATCTTCTGTTTAGACGAAAGGCAGTTTTGCCCAATGGTCAACACTTGGCAGTTGAAACGAAGTGTGGATGGACATTGTTTTGTGCCCATTTGTCTTCTGTCTTCTTTGGAGAAAATAGAGTCTGCTGCTAGGAGCCAACCTGTCTCTTTTTGGTATTAAAAGTTTTTTAATAATTAAATATTTAAATGCCATATTCCCCAGATCTCTGAGCATTTGAAGGCTGTTTATCAGGTACAGTTATAGTATAGAATCTGCCTGGAGAGGTGAGTACAATTTTGACTGTACTGGCTCTCAACTTAACAGGTAAAGCAGGGTTAGATTAAATATAAAGTATTTTTGCAAGAGACTTAAAAGTACATACCAGTTTAAAACATAAGACTTATTGTTTTTATAGTCTGAAATGAGATACGATAAACAGACAATTATAACATTTAACAGTAAACATAGGTGCATTTAAGATACAGGTATGAACACACACACACAGAGTGAACAGGAATTGGGTGGAGTGGATGCTCATGGTGGGCCCTTCCAAAGGCATGACTGTGCAAAAAACACATGCAACAGAGTCAGCAAGAGGAATTTAGAGACAAAAATATAAGTAAACTGGGACCAGGAAGGGAATACCTCAGTAAAGATGGTGGTGTGAAACGGTGGTGAGCACCGCGGGCTCGTAGAAGAGCGTCCTCTATCTACAGGTGGGGTGTTGAAGCCTGACTGACTCCCATCTGGGTGACTCAGAAGCCAGAGAGGCTGGAGTCCGCTCCGAGTGGTTTCTCACAGCAGGGACCACTGATGAGTGGTCCAAAAGAAAAGAAAAAAGGAGAGAAAAAAAATCCGAGGGACCCTGGGCCCCAAGTCGAATGCACTGCACAGTGCGTGCAGTGCTAGCATGGGAGGACTGACCTCAGGTCGTCTGGTCACGTTTTTAACTACCAAAAGCAGCAAAGGGCTCAACTGTAGTGAAGGTTGTGTTTGGGGGCTGGAAGGGGGAAACTCACCACCGAAGCTACTGGAGTGCATAGAGGTCTGAGCTCAGGCAGATGGAACACATGGTTGTTGTGGAAAAACATACCCAGTTCCAGATCCTGACCCTGGGAGAGGGACAGGAGGATCTACTGAGTCCAATGACACAACGTAAGGGTTTAAGTAAAAATGCCTCAGGTCCCTGAGTGGTGGCAGGGAGCAGGCAGCGGGTCATGAAACCACAGCAGGGCACGAAGGCAGCCAGGTCCCAGATAAGAAGCCACGTGGCTGGTGAGAAACCAAGACAGATAGGCACACCATGCAGAGTGAAGTTGGATATTTATTTATTGGGTTATGGAAGTGAAGGGGAAAAGGGGGAAGAGCATAGAGAGAGGTAGAGAGAGAGTGTGTGTATGTGAGAGAGAAACAGAGAGGGGGGAAGGGGAGAAGTGGGGAGAACAGAGAGACAGAAAAGGAAGGGCTCAGACAGGAAGCAGAAGGAAGATCTGCTTGGACAGGGGAGGGAGTGGATGGGGCCTGTCCCTTAAAGGGACAGGACAGACCATTACAATAACTATAACTTTCACATATTAATATTTATTTTTACAACTCAGCATAATATACTGTATATCTTAATTGCTGATAATTTGGGGAAAATGGCCACTTAAATTTGAATTGAGGAAGAATGTTACATTTGACTCACCCTGAGCTTCCCCTTAGAGAACTACCCAAAACAGATGGTTATAGGAATCAGAATGAGAAGTCTCCCTTGAGTTTTCTTAAGAAAAGGAGATCACATGCTATACCTTCTTAACACAATAGCATGTGATGAGAGCAGATACAGAGACCTGCAGTCAAAGGTTAGGTAGAGTTCCAGGAACCCCACAGGAAATGGGGGGCAAGGATTGTAGGAGCTAGAGGGTAGAGGAGACCAGGAGGACATGGCCCAAAGAATCAACGAACAGGGCTCACAGGGGCTCAAAATGACTGAAGTGCAATCAGAGAGGCTGCATGGGTCTGCACTAGGCCCTGTGCATACAAGCTTAGGGTTTTTGTGGGGCTCTGAACAGTGGGAGTTGGGGTCTCCAGACTCCCCAACTCTTTTGCCTGCTTGTGGGACTCCTTTCCTCCTGCTTGGTTGCCTCATCAAGGTTTGATATGGGGATTTATGTCTACTCATGATACTTCTTGTTATCCTGCGTTCACTGATATCCTTATGAGCATGCTCTTTTCTGAAGGGAAATGAAGACAGGGAAAGGGGAGGTGGGCAGAGGCTGAGAAGAGAGGACGAAGAAAAGACTGCAGTCAGGATCTATTGTATGAGAGAAGAATAAAGAAAAATTTTAAAAGACAATAGTGTATAAGCTGTGTGAGCAGAACAGACACCCAGGTCAAAACTATGGAGAAACCCTCAGAGGCAAGTGTGAGTGGGTGTGGACACACATCAGAGCATTCACAGGGCACTTCCCTTTGATCATTTCACTTACAGAAGTAGGAGTTTGTCACTGTTCACAAGTTCAGTGTCATATCTCCCATTCACGATGGATACACCAAGTGTCTGCTACAAGGTAGAAGACCGCACTCCAGGGCCTCCGTGTGCATCGCCTCCATCTCGTCCCCAAGGTCAGTAGCTTTATTTCTCCTCCTGGCATTTGAATATCTTCCAGAGTTATGGTTTTCTCTTATAGTTCTGTGTTTGCTTTGAAGGTGAGCAGCTGTCTGTCTGTGCTGAAGACAGTAGCTGCTCACAGCTTGAGAGATAAGAAACTCATGCACTCCCTTCTAGTCAGTTAATGTGAGACATGGCAGCCCTTCCTTTCAGCTTCAGTCACAAGACCCTGAAGAAGGGACACTTTACATCTACCAGGCAAGGGATGCTTCCAGCAGAGAGACTCTGTAAAGCATCTTGCCTGGTCCAAACTTCTCTACACAACACAAACACAAAGACTCGGCTCCACAGCATCCTAGCAGTGAGCGCTGGTGGAATCAGCACCCTGTCTCCCAGAAGATTTAAAATCTGAGTGAAAGAAATGGGAACTAATGTGGAAGACTGAAGTGAGACAAATATGAAGGATACGATGACTTAGGGTTGGATGAAGAGAGACAGACACTGAGGCAGAAATTAAGTCTAAAATGGCCATGGTATAGTATGAGATTCTGTGGTGTAACTGAGCTGTCTTATAGAATACCACAATGCATTAAATTTAATCTTTCTATATTGTTCCAAGAATGTGAATCACAACTTTTTAAGGAGGCTTGTCAGAAACTATTAAATTAACAGATTTTTTTTAAATCAGAAAATGTCTTTGAGTCACTAAATAAGCTTCATTATAATCTGTACAAGGGGTCTGGGGAAAGTGGGGGATTTGGCTAACTAGAGGTAAGATTTGACAGCCAGTTATTTGTGGTAGGCACAAGAAAGTCTTTGTTTTCCCTGTTTATACCTGTAAAAGTGGAAGGGACTTAAGCAGCTTAAAGTTTTGGGTTTGATTTCCCACTGAATCCAACCAACCCCACCAGTGTGTACATGGGTGAAGGCCATGTCCTGGAGCATAGGTGACCTCTTAGGGACTGAATCATTGAAGAAAACTGACTCTCTCACTCCTAGCCCATCAGCTGTCAGTAGCTCCTGAGCCAGGGTGGAACTTCATGCCCAACTTACCCCACAATCTTTGCCATACTTGAGCATTTGCAAGTCTTTTGCAGGCCATCACAAATGGTGTAAGCTCATCTGGGCAACTGCACTGTTATGTCCAGAAGACAGTGTTTCCTTATAGTTATCCAGCACTTCTGGTTCTACAATCATTCTTCCCCTCTTGTGACAACGCCTGAGCCTTGGTTCGGGATGAGATGGGATACACATGTTCCATTTAGGGTAGACGACTTTGTAGTTTCTTATTCTTTATGTGTTGACCACTTGTGGGTGGTATACACATAGAATCCTGTTGTTCTGCCTCTTCTTTGGTTCACAAGGGTGGAGGGAGCAAACGTGGGGAAAAGAGTTTGGACGACTGTCAGTAAAACAGAGATAGACCTCCAGGTGATGACTTTGATGAATTAGCTTAGCTTCATTCCAGAGTATAGGGAATGTATAGGATTGGGGAGCTTGGGGACAAACCATAATTTGTATTAAGCAGCACGCTCCTATCATAAAGCTTCATATGTGGCAGCAGGGTCCTGTAACAATGTTCTTAGTATAAGTCTC
>PVIU01019139.1:0-39095 GCA_004026605.1 Ondatra zibethicus | reverse complement strand
TCATATCTAATTGTAATTGAATACCTTTGATCTCCCTGCCCCTACTTCCTACTCTACTCAGCCCGCATTCTCATGTTAATTCCAAAGGCATCAGCATTTTAAACTCATGTATTTATTGCAGTAGAATTCACTGGGGCTTTGTGAGGGTCCAGTAGAGAAATATAGTTCTCTTGGTTGGGTAGAGACTTAGCATTCCAAGTTACCCATAGAATAAAAGCACTTTCCAGTTGGTCTGGTCAGTCACCTGACCAAGGGGTTATCTCTCATAGGACAGGTTCACTTACATACCAAAGAAATTGGCAGAATAATTTTTGAATGAAATGCTGTATAATTCCTTCACAGAATGTCCACCCTTAGTGCCATCCATGGGAACTGTCATATTATTCTAGTGGGTCATGAGTCACAGACATTTTTGCTCGCTTCTTTTGGATGCCTATCACATTTTGAACATGATTTTTGTTATTTTCTGATAATTTGGGCTTTCTTACTTTCTCTAAAGCTCCCTTTTCAGCTGGCTTCCTACTGCCATAGGTAAAGTCACAGTCTCCTCCTCCAGGCAGGGGCCAAGATTTACAGCTTGCCTGCCCTGGGATTTTTCTTTAAAATGCTGATGAAACCACTTGAGTGTGAAGTTGTTTTATAAATAAGACTAAGTACCCCAAAGGAACCCCGGATTCCATAGTATCTTAACAAGTGGTATCAATCTTCTGAAATAGTGAAAGAGTTGTAAAGTCCAAAGAACCTAATAACATATGCAGTAACGAATCCTGTTAAACTGGAAGCTTTTCCTTTCTCTCTGGCCTGGATCCAGGTCTCATTTAATTAGTAAATGCAATTAGTAAATTTTAATTTAATTAGTAAATTAGTAAGATTTCCTTAGTCTAAATATATATTTGTAATGTCAGTGTAGTCCATGTTGGATCAAACCAAACAATAGTAACTTGGGACTTGAGCATTTCTAAGAAAAGCCATGGTCCATGTCATGTCTCTAGATCACTCTCTACATTCTTTATTCTACACAGAGTTTTATACCTCTGTTTAATTATAATGTCAATACATGGGAAAGGTGAGTAGAATCTTGCTATGATCGCTTTGACAGCCCCTGAGCCAGCAAAGCAGGTTGCTGGGGTTGAACTCCAGTGAAATTAATTGCTGAATGTGATTAGCTTTGGGTCACTTGGGATAAAAGCCAGGTCTTTATTTCATAATTGAAGGTGGACCTTAATGAGAAAGGTTATTTTCATACTGTTAATGGTGATTATGATTCCAAAAGCACAAAAGAAAAATTTTTGTGATTTGTAACACTATGAAAATATATGAAGGAGATTCTTCTTCAGTATTAAGCTGCTTAAAAATCTATCTTCCCAGGCTCACAAGGTGGCTCGGTAGGTAAAACACTTGCTGTGCATGGCTGACAGCCTGAGTTACACCCCTGGAATCAACGTGAAGACAGAAGGAGAGAACCAGCTTTGAATGTACTCTGTGACATATATTCACGTGCATACACAAACAATAGTGCTAATTCAAGAAAAGCAGGGTGTCATGTGCCTTTATTCCCAGTACTAGGGAAACAGAGGCAGGTGAATCTAAGTTTGAGGCCAATCTGGAATACAATAGTGCAATAGTGATTTCTGAAATATTCAGGGTTATCTAGTGAGATAGAGTCACTACAAAACTTCATCAGAATTAATAACAATTTATGACTATAAGTACCCATATGTATCTCTGTGGATCATTCAAAAATCCCTTTCCACAGTCATTCTGAAACTGTTTGATAAAATGAGATGAGGACTTGTTCTAATTATTAATACTTACATTTAAACATGAAATGATACCTCTCACTATTTACCAATTAGTTTTGGTACCAGTAGCAAATGGGCAGGACTAGAAACAAACATATTTAAAAATCCACAAAGAAACAATATAAAAAAAATTCTAAAAAGTTGTGTCATGCCACTGTGTCCTACTTTTTATGTAGAAAGATAAATGCCAGTGTCTCAGTCACACCAGGAATGAAAATGCACATGGTGGGGTTGGAGTCCCCTGCAGCAGTAGAACATAGGCAAAACAGGCATAAGTCCCTGGGCTTGATTGACTGGTATGAGGGTGGGAAAGGAAGGGAAATTCCCTCCAAATCACCTATGGTAGAACTGTGAAGGTGGGAGAAGTCTCCATGAAGATTTGTACTGCTCAAACCTTACCAAGTAAGTTGTTATGTTCTTTACTGTTTTGTTGTTGCATTTGTTTACAGCATTACAGTTTGGGGGAAATTCTATAGGCTAGACAAAGGGCGAAAGCTCATTCAACATTTTGAGAAATGTGCAACAAGAACATCGGGAGTATGTTATAATTTATTTTTAAAAACTCCACAAAGAGAAGTCATGCCATACAGCAGGGCTCATAAGGGAGGTTTATTGGAAGGGGAGAGAGAAGAGACTAAAAAGGGGATAAAGAAGGGGCCAGAGGGGTGCAGAGACTAGTCCCTGGGGGCAAGAGTGGCAGGAGGGAAGGAGAGAGGGAGGGAGGGAGGGAGAGGGAGAGACAGAGAGAGAGAAAGAGAAAGAGGGGCCAAGGCTCACTTTTAAAGGGGAACATACTGAATAAACACAGGAGGTGCTCTTAGTAGCTGCATCTGAGGACATATCCTGTCAGGACCCCAAGGACAGGCCAGTGTTGATACATGGATACTAACACATTCCTCCCTTTCTCTTACTATATATAACAAGGTGAGGTCTTAGACAGCAGTAGCTGTTGAGGCAGGGAGGAGGACATCCTGTTCTCGAGAGTGCTTCCTGCTGACCTGGGGGGCATCAATCATCTTTGGAAGACCAGAGAAAGGTGGGGCGCTGGCCACATCCTGGGGTAGCTTACTGTTTCAATTCACTGTAAAGGCTCTGTGGAACCAACAGGTGCCACTTGGACCTGCAACTCGACTCCTTGGAGTTCGCAAGAAACATGCACACAGAATTAAACAGGATTTAAGTATATTAAAAGAAAAGGAAAACCAGTGTGTCCTGAGAAAGAGGAAACTGGCTTCTTCACCTGACTTGCACCTTGCAAAATTAATGTTTTACCTTAGAAACAGGAATTAGAATCAAAAGTAAGGAGTTTATTGTCAATGACCACCAGACCTGTTAATGTTTGACAAGCTACCAAACATCACAATGAATGACTGGTATATTTAAGGTCAGAAGTTTAGAACACAAATCTCCCAGCTTTCTTTCCATTCAGCCACCTCTGTTTTGAGTTAGATCCAAAAACAAGGATTTGATGAAAAGGATGGAAGATTAGAGAAGACTAAAGTTCATCCTCTTTGTGTTACCACCATTTCATTGTTTTCTGTATTTGAAATACAGCTAATGCACAGTGGCTTTTAAATAAAAAGAACAATAATACATGACATAACAATAACTTTTTGTTCTCCAGTAGCCTTCTTATAAGACTGAAGTTACCAGGAGCAGATGTTCTGTCTAAGTGTTGCTTTTATTGATTAATGAATAAAGAACTGCTTTGAGCCTATGGCAGGGAAAAACAGAAGAAGGCAGGGAAATGTAGACTGTATGCTGGGAGAAAGAAGGGCGAAGTCAGGAAAAACCATGGATCCTTCGCCTGAGACAGACTCTGGGAACATTACCCAGTAAGCCACTGCTATGTGGCAATCCTCAGATTAATAGAGATGAGTTAAATTAATTTAAAAGTTAGCCAATAAGAAGCTAGAGCTAATGGGCCAAGCAGTGACTTAATTTAAAAAATAAGACTGAGGTTAATTCAGTTTTTAAATCACCATATTAGAGCAACAGTCTATCAACAAAAGATGGCATGAGTAGATTCCCATGGGACTTCATTTATCTTTGCTCTTTCTCTAGATCTCTCTTTAGAGCCATTGCTTAAGTCCACAAGCTTGCTCCTTATGCTCTGATTTTGCCCTTAAACATTTGAAAAGCTGTTAGTTTCATGGGTGCTTGTCTTTCTAATGGAGTATATTAAACAGCTCCTTCCTTTTTCTCAGTTCCCTCAAATTAAAGGATTAACTTGGTGAATTAGAATTGCATCGCTTCCCTTTTGACTTAGGAAGTTTCTTCTCTGATTAAAATTGGTAAACAAAATGAATAAATTCATTTTACAGTGGTGTTCTTAACTTTAATTCATTCTGGAACTGGCAAAACACATTGCTGTTTTCAGAATATATTTGATAAACTCTAACTGTAAATGAAGTATGACTAATGTGAAGGTATAGCACAGAAATAATAGTTCATAGGAATGATTATTTTAAGGATGATTTATTTTAGAACTTACCAAAGTTCAATTCTGAATAATGACTGAATCACAATTTATTTCCTTGACAAAGATCTAACTGAATATTCCTTTTATCAAATAAATGCAAAAAACCTCTTTAATTAGGAACAAAGCCTACTGAACTGAAACTTCCATGTGGGAAGCATAATGAGGTCTCAGTGGGAAAAGTATGTAATCCACATTTCCAGGAATTATATCTACTTGTATCTTTTTGGCTTCTTTAATGAAAGAAATCCTTTGAGTCTGAAGGAAGCAAATGTGAAGCTTCTGTTTGTTCTTCCAACACTGTTGTACCCACAATAACTGGAATTTGGTGGAAGTGTGGCTGCAAAGACAGCATCACTAGAGATGTCCCCTAAACAGATCACACTTTAACTGTAGCTTGACCAAGTAGCTTAGATTCTCCATGTACCTTCTATATAAGTTTATTGATGGAACTGAACTTACTGACTGTGCCTTTCTTAGGAAAGTAGTTGCCTGCTGGAACAAAATCAATAATTAATAACTATCAGTCTTATATACCTGAAATCTTACACTTTTCAACAAAATACAGGTCAGAGATAGTTGATAAAGCCTGACTACAAATCTTTGAGGGCTGTTTATTTCATTTTTAAATAAAACATTTATGATTTTTAAATAAGTATTTATACAATGTGCTATCATTGTTGTGCCCCTCCCTCAGCTCCTCCCAAATCCTCCCTCACATCTCTATCCATTGAACTTAATATTCTCTTTCTTCTTTTGTCTATATTTTTTACTTCCCTTTTTCCAGTAGTTACCAAATACCTATAGTTTATCTGCTAGTGATGGGACTTCATACCTACATCTTTAACCTCTTCCATGCAGGGCTTTTGTTTGCCTTAAGTTTTGCATTCAGAATGGTTTGAATTCATACATGCAACTAGCCAGTTGCCCTGGCAAAACACTGGTTCTTTGTGTCCATCTACTCTGTTTGTATCTTATAATCCTTTCGATCCCTCTTCCAAAATTATCTCAGCTTTAGAGGGAAAGGAGTAAATTGGAAATCCTCTTTATTGCTGAGACATTTCACATTGAGCAGTCATGTGTCTCCATGCTAACTGCCATCAAAAAGAAGAAGCTTCTCTGATGAAGGCTGAGAGATGTATTAATCTATAAGTATAGCAATAAGAGCTTAGGAGTTATTTTAATACTATATTCATTTATTACAATAATAAATAGTAGAATTTCTCTTGGGAACTATTTACTATCTAGTCATAGGTTCTTAACTCTGTTAACAATGACAAGTAGGCTTTGCATATCATGGATCAGGCCTCTATTCAAAAAGTACTTGGTTACTCCTATTACATCTTTGTACATCATACCAGGATAATCATTACTGTAGCTCACAGTGTTTGCAGCTGAGTAAGACTGATGACTACTTTTTTCCTTTCGTAGTATAGAAATCTCCTTTCATTACAATGAAAGTCATACAATGGAGTTGACACTTTAGTCCAGCTCAATTGCCTTGTGTTTTATGATTAAAATATTTGATGTCTTATACTTCCTTACCATCAATTTCTGAAGGCTCACCAAGAATAAAGGCAATATCTTGTGACATTTGGGGTTGGTGAGTTATGAAACACCGCTGGCTAAAATCTCAAAAATTGTAGCCTGTTCCTGTACTGGGGTTTCTACATGATAGCCAGTGGTGTCAAGCTGGGGCATTGTCTGAGTTTATAAGATAAGTCTATTTAAACTCTTTCTGTATATGTACACATTTTAGAGAGTGGCTACAGTAGTATGTTTTCATATGAATTTTTTCAAAAGAAATTTAGTGTTAGTTTTCCTTCATGTTTCCTCTTCTACCCTGCCCATTCAGCCCCCAAATCATTTAATCCTTTCTATTCCTTTATTTAACATTCCTTCTTCTTGATCACTATATTCTATTCCCCTTCCCATAAATAATCTCCTGTCTTAAGGTTTCTATTGCTGCAAAGAGACACCATGGTTATAGTAACTCTTATAAAGCAAAATATTTATTTGGGGTTGAATTACAGTTTCAGAGGCTTAATCCATTATCATAATTATGGAAATCATAGCAGCCTAAAGGTAGACATGGTGATGGAGGGTAGTTGCAAGTTTTGCATCTTGATCTCAGGTATGTTCTGGGTGTAGCTTGAACATGAATGAGACCTCAAGGTCCACCCCCGTAGCGACATACCTCCTTCAAAAAGGCAACTCTTCCAAATAGTGCCACTCGTATGTGCCAAACATTTGAACACATGAGTGTTATGGTAAAAATAAAATGCCGTAGGTCCCCAAGTGGCAGCAGTGGGCAGCGGGCACGAGACCACTGTGGGCCATGAAAGCAGCCGGAGCTGTGGTGGTAAAATGCTGTGGTTCTCCAAGTGGCCCGCAGGCCACAAGGGCCAGCGGGTCCCAGGCAGGGAACCGCATGGTGGGTGAGAGACAGAGACATGCCATGCAGAGAAAGCGGGTATTTATTTAGTGGGTTATGGAAGGGAAAGAGAAAGGAGCTAAGGGGAGAAGGGGAAAGAGCAGAGAGTGGCAGAGAGAGAGAGAAAGAGAATAGAAAGGGGAGAAGAGGGGAGTGTGGAGAAGGGAGAGAGGCAGAAGCTGCCTCTTCAGGAAAGAGCCAGAAAGGGAAGAATCTCAGGCTGGAAACAGAAGGAAGATCTATTTGCCTCAGTGGATGGGGGGAGTGGGCAGGGCTTGCCTCTTAAAGGGACAAGGCAGACCATTACATTCCCATCATTTTTTTTTTTTATAATGAAAAGGCGGGAGGTTAGGCACAATAGGTTAAAGGAATTGGGATGGCAGATTCTCAAAACTGCTTCCTGATTATTTGTGGGTGTCGTCTTATGGGAGGGAGGGGATGGAGAAACCTGAAAAAGCTGGGTGCTGGTCACATCCCAGGGTAGCTGGTCTCTTTGCTCCTGTCTGGTGTTTGTGGTGTGGAAATGTGAGGTGTCTGTTTAAGATATTGTTAGAACATAGGACTAAGTTAAGTTTAGGGGAAAAAAATTAGAATCAGGGAATTGAAGAGGGTGTATCTGAAATGTTTAGGGTAGATCTTCAATTTGGTTCCCTGGAACTCACAGGAATTTTTTGGGTTTATGAAAACATAAGTTTTAAGCAGTATCATATTTATATCATAATGACTATGACAGATATTTTTGCATAATGAAAAGAATCTTTAAGACTATGAAAGGCAGCATGAGACAGAAATTTGATAGTGTGCACTTGTCCTCACATCTTTATAATTTGCAGGTACACACCTTAATAACTTGTATTTGTATTTTGCTGAAATTTGTTTGGTGAAGTTGTCCTTTTAAACTGACAAAACCTCTCAGCAGTCAAACTGCTTCAGAGATCTTTGAGAAGGATAAATTTTTACTTGAGTTATTGATTTAAAAACAACAGAGAACTTACTTGGTTGGCACCTGGAGCTACTCCTCAGGGTCCTCCATGGTTGCTGAGGGTTGAATTTTTCTTTTGCTGTTTAGCACAGGGCCTGCCAGGCTCTGGAAGATCCTGTGGGCTAAGAAATCTGTAGGAAGACAAGCCTACCTTGACCTGAGCAGCTAGGCTGTTGATTCCAGTGATTCTGTTCATTGTCTGGTGATACTCAGTTTAGATGAAAGTGAGTTTTGCCCAGTGGTCAGTACTTGACAGTTGAAACAAATTGTGGATGGACGTTGTTTTGTGCCCATTTTTCTTCTGTCTTCTTTGGAGGAAATAGAGTGCTGCTTATAGGAACCAACCTGTCTTTTTTTGTTATGAAAAGTCTTTTAATAATTAAGCATTTAAATGCCATATTCCGGTGCTCTCTGAGCAGTTGAGGGCTGTTTACTGGGTATAGATGAGTTATAACTACAGTTTAGAATCTGCCTGGAGAGCTGAGTTCGACCTTGACTGTATTGTCTGTCAACTTAAGAGGTAAAGTAGTGTTGGATTAAGAGACTTAAAAGTGTATATCAATTTAAAACATGAGACTTATTGCTTTGTAGTCTGGAATGAGATGCACTAAACAGACGATTATAACATTTAACAGTAAACATAGGTGCATTTAAGTTTCATGTATGCACACAGATACACAAAGTGAAAAGGAATTGGTTGAAGTGGATGCTCTTGGTGGGCCCTACCAAAGGCATGCCACTGTGCAAAACACACATGTAAACAAATTGGGAACCAGGCAGGGAATACACATTAAAGATGGTGGGACATGATCACCTGACCTTGCCATCAGTTAAGATGGTGGTGAAGTCTCCTGTATCTCAGTTAAGATGGCAGTAAGGTCACCTGACCTCAGTCAAAATGGTGGCTGTCACGTGTAGTATGGCGACACCACTTTTTTTTGAGCTGCAAGAGTTTTAAACACAATAACAATAGAGACCTAGAGGCATGATCTGCCCTGTTGCCAAGCTGCCATACCACAAGTGCAGTGGGGAGCAAAGCCTGGAACCAAAAACAGCTGCCTCACGGATCTGACGGATCTTGTCAGAGTGGTTGTGGTAGAAGGGACAGTTTGAGGAAAAACAGAACTGGTGGGATGCCAGCACAGCATTCACAAGCAGGTGGTTGTAGTAATGGGCGCAAGCTGCATCCTTCTGCCCGGCTCCTGGCCGCCAAAATAATTACACAGAAACTGTATTCATTTAATTACTGCCTGGCCCATTAGTTCTAGCCTCTTATTGGCTAACTCTCACATCTTGATTAACCCATTTCCATTAATGTGTATCGCCACTTGACTGTGGCCTACTGGCATGAGTCTAAGCAGCGTCCATCTTGGCGAGGAGAATCATGGCGTCTGCCACACTGCCTTCTCTCTCCCAGCATTCTGTTCTGTCTACTATGCCCACCTAAGGGATGCCCTATCAAAAGGCCAAGGCAGTCTCTTTATTCAACCAATGAAAGCAACAGAAATACAGAAGGACCTCCTACACCAGGTGGTTGATAGTTTGAGCTGAAATGTGAAAACCAGCAAAAACAGCGAACACCACAGGATCTACAGAAGGATATGTTTTCTATACAGGAGGGATGTTAAAACCTGACTAGCTCTGTTCTGGGTGACTCAGAAACCAGAGGCTAGAGGCTGCTCCAAGTGGTCTCTCATAGTGGGGGCCACTTAGGAGTGGTCCAAAAGAAAAGAAAGGAGAAAGAAAAATCCAAGGGCCACAGGGCACCAAATCTAATGCACCACAGAGCCTGTGCAGTGCTGACATGGGACGACAAACCCTGGATAGTCCAATCACGGTTTAGCTCTGGGAAGCAACCAGAGATGAATGTCAGCAAAGGGTTCAACCATAGCCGTGAAGGCTGTGGTTGGAGGCTAGAAGGGAAAAACTCACCACCAAAGCTGCTGGTGTGCATAAAGGTCAGCATTTAGACAGACAGAATGTAGAGCTGTTTTAAAGAAACCTAGTTCCTGAGCCCAGGGTTCCACGTGTCCTCAGTCCACCTGTGGGTGGGAGGGAACACAGACAGAGCCTGGCCAAGTCATGAGCACCAAATGTTATAGTAAAATTAAAATGCTGTAGGTCCCTGAGTGGCAGCAGTAAACAGTGGGCCATGAGAGCATGGCACACCACAAAGGCCGCTGAACCCAGGCAGGGAGCCATGCAGCGGGTGAGAAACAGAGACCTATTAGGCACGTTATGCTGAGTGAGGTTGGATAATTATTTAGTGGGTTATAGAAGGAAAGGGAAAAGAGGGAAAGGGAGAATGGGGAAGAGCAGAGAGAGGCAGATAGAGTTAGAAAGAGAAAGAAAGAGAGAGAGAGGAGGGTGAGGAAGAGAAGTTGGGTGAAGGGAGGAGACAGAAGCTCCCTCTTCAGGAGAAAGACAGAAAGGAAGGAACTCAGGCTAGAAGTAGAATAAAGATCTGCTTGCCTCAGTGGATGGGGGAAGGAGTGGGCAGGGCTACTCTTAAAGGGACAGGACAGACCATTACAATGAGTCCATGGGGTGCATATCTATTCAAACCATCACATCTTTCCCATCCAAATTACCCCTTACTATTTTCTTAACCTCTATGGGTATTCCAAATGAATATACATATCTAAAGTTTCAAGGATAATGTCTGCATATGAGAAAAAGCCCGAGTTCTCTTTCTGACTAGTGATGTTTTTATATACCTGTTAGTCATTTTTATGTTGTTTTGGTAAAAATGCACATACATATCCACTGCTCATTTTAATCTAGGTATTTTGTCTCTTTATTGATGAACTGTTAGAATTCTATAAATACCAGATCATCACATTTTATCACATAGCTTGGCTTTATTTGCAATAATTCTGATCCGGAAGAGATGTAGCCTGAAGAAGCATCATTCTTCTTACCTTGACAACCATAAAGCTCTATAAGATGCATAGTGTGGGCTATGGCACTAGATAGCTCCAAGTCCATATTTGATTCCTGCTGTCACCAGCTGTGGGTAGCCTAAGTTGAATCTGAAAATTTTATTTCCTTTAAAATAATATTTATAATACAAACCTTATGGGAAAAGTAGGCCCACACATTTAGTTCATCTTCACAGGTAAAAATAAAGATGTAAACCTCAGCTCTCACATTCACATATCCATTCTATCTTTAAGAGATACATGTTTAGAATTGAGAATGCCATCCTATGACTATGTTACATAAAATATCCCAACAAGACTGTACTCAAGTTAAGGAGGCTTAACCATGCTGCATTGGGATAGGTAGACAGCAATTTTTACACGTGCTAGAGGTTAAGCACTGGGTAGAAGTTGACCAGGGCAATTTAGAGCTGAAAGGTGACCAAGACACACTCTCTTGTCTCTTTCTGTTTCTGTTTGTTTACCAGACCAGTGTGGAAGCCCAAAAATGTGAGCCTTTTTACATGTGGACCAAAGGTCAAAGAGTTGGAAATTTGCTCTAGTTCCTTCAACGTTAGTGAGCTTCTACCTCAAACAAAGGTACCACCTAGATGTTGCTCAGAGAGTTCGGCTCTCTCAAGGTTATTGTCAAAAGCTATGGTTAATGGCCAGACTTGTGCTCCAGTATTAGGGGAGTAAATTGTTCCTACCACAAGCAAGAGTCTAAGGATTTAGCTAAGTTCCACTTTCCTTTATGGAGATAACTTGGGATCCACTCAGGCAGTGTTTGCCTACAGAATGTTTTGGTCTAGGGTATGAGCATAACTTGTTTTGTTCTAGCAACAGAATGTTTAACTATGAATATAGCCTGCAACTTTAAATTGGTATGTTTATTTCCTTGTATCATGTTAATACAATCTTTTGTCCTTTTGGAGCCAGGGGTATTTTAAGCAGTTGGAAATTAAACACGCAGGTGAATTTTCACTACTCAATAGAATTCCCTCCCCATACTATCCTATATGTTTCTCTGTTTTATTTTTTCATTCATGCCTTAATATTCTTTACAATATTTCTAAATCCCCATTATTTTACCCTGATGAGAGGTATTTTTGCCATGGCTGTTCCCAGACAGATCTGCTTTGTAGGAGGATTTATAAGGGTGTTTTCTTAATACTCCTTTTCCATCCACTGGAAAAGATTCATCATGTATGTTGAGGCAATCAAGAAAAAGAAGAGGAAAAGAGATAGTTGTCAGACCCGACTATGTGAGTTGGATCCCTACAACATATAGAGTGGAAAGAATGATCAAAATCTTGTTAATTTTCCTCTGACATCCATAAATGGCTTGTGGTATATGTTCCCCTTTCCACACAATATAAATAAATAAATAAAGGAATTTAAAATTACAAATAGATTTAAATTCACAGGTACTAGTTACTTGCAATGGAATTTCCCAGTAACTGAGTAATAAAACTCAGAATAGATTTTGAAGGATGTGTCAATGGGTAATGCAACGGTAAGGTTGTAACTATGCTTGGAAAATAATCTAGAGTAACCCAATTTTCACTGCTTTCTCTTTCATTGAAATGACATAGCACCATATGTGTCTGAAATTCCGCTGTAGTCAGCAAAAAGAGGAGCAAACAGTAATTTCTCTAGTTGAAATCTGGGGACTCTGTGGTGCATATAAACTCTTTTCTCCCACTATGCAACACCCAATGTCAGTAGTGTATCTTATGTAGTCCAACTATGAATGAATTTTTTATGGTACTAATGAAAGAAATAAAATTTTTATAATCAGAATAGTAAGATGTCTTTGTGAACGGTCTGTCTTTGTAGCATCTTTCAATTGAGTTCGATGTAAAGCAGAGAAGAAATGACATTCCACCAAGTAAATATGAAAGGAGGTGAGAATCCAAGGTCTCATGGACCCTGAGAATCAGGAGAGTCAGGTGGATCAGAGAAAAGGCATCCAGAACCTAGAATATTTGCACAGTTATTCTCCAACTTGTGATCTTTCAGAGAGTTCCAGAAGTAATTTGTATTTTGACCTGTCTTACTTCCTCTCAGGAGAGTGTGAGCCATGTATATGAGTACACACACACACATACAACACATATATACAACACACATATGTTTTATACATATATATATATATATATGGAGAGAAAGCCACCCATGGACCTTAGAGGCAATGTATGAAATATAGGTTTCTTCAGGCTGAATTATCTTTAATCACTGACAAATGAAAAAAACTCACTAGTAAGAATAGTGTGTGTGTGTGTGTGTGTGTGTGTGTGTGTGTGTGTGTGTTGAAGGAGTTAAATTGTCAAATTTAGGATGGAAAATGCATTCTAAAAAAGTTTTCTTCCTCAGCTCTCTATTCCTTCTTTAGCACCAAATAATACTATGCATGAACAGAATGGGCACTGTCTACCTGAAGCAATTTTTAGATGAGTCAAGATTGTTGGCATCTGATACAAGTAATAGGTTACAGAATAAGAATCAGAAATAAGAATAAAAATAATTAGTTAGCTATAGAAACTAAATAAAGAAATTGCAGAAAATATTTGCAAAAGCTTTCAGAGATGTAATGAGAATTTAAGTTCTCATACAACATAAAGCAGAGTAGAAGATTTTCATCTGAATGGGTTTTTAAATAAGATTCTTCCCTTTCCTTGTTTTTATGGATCCAACAAACTGGGTAACAGCATAGAATCTATAGTTTCACTGTGGGTATACAGTCATAGGATCTGGTTGACACACCTATACTTTCTGCCTGGCTAATGGCCAATCAGCATTTATTTAAATCATGATTGACAGAATACAGGCAGTTCTCCCATGCCACTTCCCCCTCTCAACCAGACAGGAAGTAGAAGCGGGCGATGAGAAGAGGAGAATGCTGGGAAGGAGGAAGCCCATTCCTCCCACTCCTGCCCAGACCACTGAAGAAGCAGGATGTGACCTGCCCTGCTGAGAAAGGTACTGAGCCATGTGGCTAACATAGATAAGAATAATGGGCTAATCTGTGCTATAAGCGCTAATAAGAAGCCTGAGCTATTGAGCCAATCAGTTTATCATTAATATAGACTTCTCTATGTGATTTCTTTGGGGCTTAATGGATGTGGGAACTGGGCTGGACAGAAACTCCAACCAGCAAGCCCACATGTTACAGGATCCAAAGAGTAGAAACGATCCACCTTTTTTACAAACTTAGTAAAGGAAAGACTTCCATTTACTATAGGCAAAGATTATAACTCCCCATGACAACTTCTGAAATATAATACAGATTTTCTCCTCAGTACATCATTTATGCCACAGGAAATAAGAACTCTCTGAGGATCAAAATCATTTTTTAAAGATTTTAGGTATTAAGTGAGCATATAACACTGCTTATGTATTCTATCCTGTGTTCTGTACTGAGAAGAAAGGATAAGAGACACTATTCCCAAATAAAATACAACAAGTTTTAAGCACTTGTATCACAAAATGCCTACCATAGTGCCAGCACACAAATGCTTAATAACTCATATAATTAAAAATTATTTCCATAATCTAATAGGAAATACCAAATATTGCATGGCTCTACTCTCTATAGTACCTTCTATAAAATAATCCATTACGGTCTACAGATAGGATTGAAAACATTTTCTCTAGATTACTCAAACATCAATCTTTTCTCTATCAACAAATAACTCTGTTTATTCCCCCAACCTGGGACAATGTTTTGAAGTTGCTTCCTGTCCAGACTGTGATGGCTATGACCACTTCTTCTTTTCCTACAGATATAACCCTAGACTAAACTACTGACCTCTCAATGGATTACTGAAATGGCCTTTTAAATAACTTCTTTGCTTTTACTTTTTTCCCTAGTAGATATTTTCTCAGCAGAAGCCAAGTAACCTTTTCAAAATATATATCTACTGGCTGGAGGGTGGGAGGTAGTTTTATGAGACAGATCTATCCTGATTCACTGGTTCAATAACAATTTCTTCATTTTAGAGAACAAGAAGTAGGGCCTGAAAGTTTATGTAAATGGTACCTGTGAGAACATAGAGTCCCCCCTCTGAACACATATGTATAAAAAAGATATATCTGCCAAATTGTTCTTTTTTGTAAAATAAGTGTCTTTTCATTGCAATTATAACATAGCATGAACTTTTGAGCATAAAATCCCCTAACCACAAGGCCTCTTTATCTCACTGTGATCACCTTATTCTTCCCAGATTTGAGCAGCAGTGCTTTTCTTTCTCTCTCTTGTTCTTTCTCTTGCTCTCAGCCTCTAAGCCAGGTTTCATTCTACAGTGCAAACTGGTCTGACACGCTGAGATACTCCTGCCTATGTCTCCTATGTGCTAGGCATTACCCCTTTCCATGTCTTTAGATTGTTGATAAAATGTCTCATCACCACAATTTTTCCTGATATCCTTGGTTAATATTTCCCACACAGCCAACTGTTCATTTCAACCACCTATGGCATAATTCTAGCAGACAAGAAGCATTCTACTCTGTTTATTATAATTAAGTCTACAAGAGGAACTTAATGACATCATGGTAGTGAAAGACAGTAACTGTCATCGAGAGCAGGCCACTGACAAGTTAGAACAGCCACAGTAATAAAATGCTAGAAGTTGGAGTTATGGTGTATTTCTTTCTTTCTTCCTTCCTTCTTTCCTTTCTTTCTTTTGAAACAGGCTCTTATTATATAACCACGGCTGGTCTAGAACACATTCTGGAAACAAAGCTGGCTACCTGCCCCTACCTCTCACTTACAGGGATTACAGACATACGTCAACATGCCCAGCCTATAGACATTGTTTGAAAATAATTTACTCAAGGAAGGCATATTAGCTTTGGGTTCCTATTGAGAGATGCATAGCATCAGGGATTCCATAAGTCATCTGTAATCTCTTCATGTCCTGAAAGGAAACCTTCATTAGCTATTTTAAATAGGGGCAGAAAATAATCATCAGAATAATAGAGGAATATGCTTGGATTTCTTAGCATGGCATTTGATGAATAAGTAGCCATAATTAAGGTAAAGGCCATAAAATTTTGGAGAAAAGCTGAGAGTATCATATTTAAACACTCTTGCTTAAATTTTAGAAATGTCACATTGATTGGCAGAGTAACCTAAGGCTTTAAGCTGGGACACCAAAAACAGCTATCATAAAAATGTTGACTGACCTTGAACTAAATTTTATATTGTTCATTTGTCTTTTACTTATTTACTTGGTTAAGATAGCCTCTCTCATAATTTAAGATGACTTAAACTTCTATATCCCATTTACCTTAAACTTGTGCTAATCTAGCCTCTCCTGGATGCTCTAATAACAGAAATGTGCTCCACCTTGCCTGGCTTGGGTTCTTATAATGCAGCTTTCCTTCATGGCTCATACAAACTTCTCTATCCTCACATTCTATAAGCGTGGAGACTTTCTCACACCAGCATTTCCTAAATGCAGATGAAAGCCTTACAGAGCCCTGGGAGCCGCCCTTAAATTCTGTCAGAGAGAATACTGAGAAAAAGTATAGCTACTGCCAAGCAGCCTTTCCAAGGCACAAACAAGGATGGATGTCCTAGTAACCACTCAGGGACTGGCCTACTTATTTTGTCAGCTCCATAGGGGATAAATGAGAAATGCTAAGACAAAAGCAGGGATTCCAGAAGCTAAATAGTCCATGAGTTTTCATGTCTGTGTACTTCTCATCACTTACTATTTTGTTTAATCACCTTTGAAAATTAGAAATAAGGAAGGGCAAATTTGTTTAGGGCTTTTTTGATATGGATGATGGTTACACTGCTGACTGTCTTCCAAATATCAGTTGTAACAGGGGGTAAGTCTTCAACTTGTTTGCTGAAGGTATCACTATCGTAAAGTAGGTTACAAATTTCCAGTCAGCCTGGAGAGAACAAGAAACCTAGAGGAAGAAATTTTGCACTTAACCTTTTGTTTCCTTCATATGCAATGAGTGTAATAAAGCAAGAGTTGTCTAGTTCAATCTATTAGAGATTTCAGGGTAGGGTCCCGTATAGTTAGCAGCTAAGTGTCATAAACAAAATGACTAGTTGCCCTCTTACTGGATCATTCTACGCAAAGGCACTTCTTCATGTGATGAAGTTTGAAATGGATGCTGTTGTAGAAAGGCCCTTGTGAAGACTATTGACGACAAAAGTTTTGATAATATTAAAAATGAACAGTAGAAATTAGTATTTATTTGAAATTATTCTACCTGCTGTCTGCAAAATACAAAATGCTTGGAAAAAGTAAAATTAACTCTTAACCTAATGCCATTTGTAAATTTCATTGCCTTTATAACTCTTCTGATGTCTTTTCCCAAAGCAGGTTCCAGGAAGTAAGGATGAAATGAATCATAAGTTTCTTTTTTTAGATGTAAAATTAGAAATGAATGTAATTGTGTGTTTGTGTGTGTGTGAGAGAGAGAGTGTGTGTATGTGAATATCTAAATAGGGATCTCTTTGTTTCATGTGTCTCTACTGAATTTTTATATGTGAAATGTTTAATCATCCAAGAAAATAATATCTAAGAATATACACATGAAATACTTTATTATCCATTTAGACAATAAAAGTATCAATCAACAATAAATTGGTGCATGAAATACAAGAAGGGTTAAAGAATTGTTAATATACACTATGACCATAAAATTCAAACAAACTCATTCTGATTCAAAGGACTTAGAAATACTCAATGGAAAATATGCATTTGAAGGGGAATTAAGGTAGAAATAAATCTTGAATAAGTTAATATTGATTTGGGAGGAAAGATAAGAGTCAGAAACTACAGATGCTTCTAGAAAAATAAATCAGAGACTATATTATAGTTAACGAGTGTTTAAGGGGAAATGCAATAAAGGGAGGCATCAAAAGGACAGAGACAGATTTGGGATTATGAATTTTACTTTAACGAATAGAAATCCTTGAGGACCTGTTCCTTGCTTGCCCAATTCACAGGTCATTTCCGCTATAGGAGCATTTTCATCACTTTTGCCACAGTGACATCTCTACCGTGACAGACTTTATTACCTAACATATATACATTTGAGTCACTTGTCTCATCTCAGTTTCTACCTACCTCACTTGTTTAGTTTGCATCTCACAAGAAACTCAGAATACTTTGAGGACTAACATTATGTTAAAAAGACATATCTCCCAGTATTAGGTGCTAAGTTGAGACTGACTAACAACATCCCAGGCTACTCCCAATGAAAACAATGCTTGACGTAATTGCATGTGTTTTGCTTAGTCTACATGATGGGTATGGATGCTGCTCAGCATCATGAACAGAGCTTGCCTAACAGGTTTACTTTATGCACACAGTTACATTCATTCTGCCGTGTGGTGAAAAATCCATATTTGCTCTGTGCCAGTAAAGCATCTGATGTGCAGTTAATCTCATTCCCAGCAGAAGTGCTGCACTTTAATGAGGCACACTTAAATTTAATAGAGAAACAAGCTGCCCTGTGCCTGGTTTAAAACCGGAAAGTGACCCAAAATCCAAGAGACAGATTTATGTGGCATGCTTAGAATCAGGCATGTGCCTGTTTGCCCATGGAACATATTTTTGGCCTGTATCCTGGAGTTGAAATGGCAATTCTGGGACAGAGATTCTAGGGTGAGTGCAAGAGCAGGCAGACTTTCCACTCTCATACTTGTCCTAGATTGTGGACTTTTCTCTTTGTAGGGATCTGATAAAAGTAAAATGCAAATTTATCTAATATAACAGTCTGATGCAGACACCAAGGCCATCAGGAGACCCGGAGGGAGCATATAGCCTGCCAAGGCCATTCTCAGAAAGAGTTGCCAGAGAGTCAGATGCTGTGGAGGCAGGGACATTGTCTGTGCCTGAACATTTGGAGCATTCTCTTAAAGTTCAAAGAGCAGCAGTGCTTGAACCAGTTCACAGGGGCCTGTGCTATATTATGCATAGCTGACTTGACTTTAAAGACAGCCTATGATCTGAAGGAGAGATAGGGATGTTGTCTCTTCTACAGGAGAAACTGCTGTGAGCTTGCACTCCACAGGTACCTCTAAAGATGAGTGTGCGGATTAAATTGAAAGAGGAAAGTTGTTATGAGCTGTTCTGACAAGGCAGATTCTAGTCATATTTGAGTCAAGTGATAGCAATGCAAGCATAACTCTAAGACAGGAAGCCTCATCAGTGCAGTGAGTTATAACAACCGAGGCAAGGCTCTCAATCACCGTGTCCAATGAGGGGAGCAAAACTGCCAACAAATAGTAGGGAAGCGAAGAAAGTATTCTATCAAAATCTGCACAGCAGCTGGCAGACTGTTTATCCTCACATTGCCCCAAGAGTACAGATGGGTTAGACAAATGCTGATGACTGAGTGTTTGCTATAGTTCAAAACATAGAGCCATGCTCATTTATCGGGTGCCCTCCACTGTATTAAGGTGCATCCTACTTATATCTACACTGCTTACTTTCATTGATTTTATCTCTTAGTGTTTTGTAAATACTTCTGGAAATGCACACTGTATATCAAGAGTTAGACAATAGGAACACAGAAGTGAAGGTGGCAATCTTCTTCTCACATTGACTGATTATAGTGGGGCAGGCTCAAAAGGTAAAGTAAATGAGTAATGTATCATAGGATTAGAGGGAAGGTTGGGATGGAAAAATGTATTAAGTGGGATGTAATGTGAGGCAATCTTAGAACTCATTCACAATGATTGACTGACTGACAAAACACCACACAGACTTAAGGAAACAACCATTCATTTTGGTTCACATTTTATAGGCTATAGTCAGTCTATAACAGTCAGAAGGATACAGTAGCTAAATGTCATGGCATGTGGCCAGCTTTATGGCATAGCTTAATCCTGTCATGATGGCATCCTTGGGCTCTTCTGGGCTTGGCTATCACCACTATTGAGGCATTACTATTTTCTGTACTTGCAAGTGCTCTCTTGAACCAGCTCTGCTCAGTTCCTGCAGCTTTCTTCAATATTTTGTCCCACATTTTTGCCATCTCCACATAATAGGTTTCTATTGGTTTTACCTTCAAACAATAGCATTCAAGTCTCCAAGGTCATCTCTTCAAGGAAGGCATTCTGACCTCTTCACCTTTCTTCTGGTCTCCTAATACAAACACTGGTGACTCTGTAGCTCTCCAAGTCCACCCGTACAGCCAGCAAATGTGGATGTTTTCAAGTTCTGTCTCTAGCTAGAGTTGTACCCTGGCTCCCTTTCGCATTTGCTGTCATGGCCTTTGCCTTCGGAACCAGAGAAAATATATTCTACTGAAAGCACACACCAAAGCACTACACAATGCAGAGGCTCTTTTCAAATAAGTCTTTCAGATGACTTTGTATTTAGGCCCTTGGTTCTTAAGTGGATAGCATGTTACCATGAAGGTACATTCCCTATTGTCTCTGTAAAAAATACTGCATTTCTTTTTAATAGCCCTAATAATCTCTGGAGCAATTGCAATAATTTGTTTGCATCCCACTTGTCCACAACTTTAGAGACATTCATACTTTTTCTTTTCAGAAAAAAATATATGTATACACATATACATAAAACTCACACACATGTACATAATTGTGTATGTTTCACATTGTTTAGGTATATTTTTTGCTTTGAAACCTAAGTATAAAATCAATTAAATGTAGCCAGGAGAAATCATATGTAGTTATGACTTTAATTTATTCTGCCAAACAAATTAGTCCATTGCTCTTTAATTTAGCCTCATTCAGGTTTTCCTGGTAGTGTGGAATGTAGCCACATTCTTTGCCAGAATGTGAAAGTCTGGCCTATAGTAGAATTTTCACAGATTTGTTTAACTTCTGAAGCCTCATGAGCCTGATCTTTACTGTCTGTTAGCAGAATGGTTTTCCCCCAGTCTCAGAATTACAACTTAAGCTCTGCTTACACTATCTGACATTTTTTTTTTTTACAGACACTAATCCTGAAGGCCTACATCCTATGTGAATGGTTTTATCCCACCAAGAAGTCCACTAAAGTTAGCTACTTTTCTCATCACTGTGGTTCGAAGGCATCATTGATGCAGCTTAAAGAGGTGACTTTAATTTGCAATGATGCAATCCTTCATGATGGAAAAGGTATGGAAGCTAGAGCAGTCTGGAGGCCAGACCACGTCCATTTTAACAAAAGCTTATCCTGAGCTTGCTGCCACCATGGTGGACTAGCAAGTAAAGATTGCTCAGGAAGTCAGCTTGAGCCACAACGTTCAAGGACTTCCGAACAGCCTATGCCTCTCAGTAGGGTCACATACGAGAATGCTCCACTGCTTTCCAAGAGAATATTGCCAGCTGTAAAACAATTGTTCAAGAAATAAGCCTATGGGATCCTTTCACATTCAAACCCAAATGGATGATGATAGTAAAATAAATTGAAGGAAGTTAATGCATAAGGCATGCTGCTGTCTGGAACAGGAGAGTCTGGACATCAAGGAGCAGGTTGTGTTTATGTGTGTGTGTGTGTGTGTGTGTGTGTGTGTGTGTGTGTGTGTGTGTGTGTGTGAAAGAGTCCCAAGACAACCAGAAAATCTAGGTTATATGGTCAGAATAGAAAAGGGTATAGAATAGACAGGAACAGACACCTACTTAGAAACCATGGAGGCAACTCTATGTACTCAGGCTATTGTTATAAGTGAGGCAGGATAATAGTAGATAATTTTGATGAAATAAGGAGCATAATTTAAATTTAGATTTTATAGCATCACTCTAGTGATGTTATTAAAACGAAATGGAGCAAAATTTGTAAAGCATGCAGTTAAGATGCTCTTCAAGTAATTCAGAAGTAAATAATGACTTGAAACAGGATGCAGTAAGCTCTCCATCACACTGGCTGTGACTGAAAGTTCTTTAAAATGTGAAGAGAAGATAATGAATGTACAAGGCAGCTATAACATAAGATACACTTTACAGTGTCACCATACAGATGACATATATTAATACTGATGATTACCTCTTCCTGGAAGTATTTTGGATGTGTTTGAGGTAAGCAGGGAACAACTAAAAATCTTTAATGGAATCTTCCATGACCAATGAGAAGGATGTGTGAGGAAAGCCTAGAGTAGGGAGGTGAGCAATCACGCTCTTCATTCTGAGGCTATGAAATTATTTAGAAATTAACAGGTTTTCTATTGTATCTAATACAAAGCAATCAAGGAAAGACTGGATATTCAGGAACATCCAAACTTAAAAATTCAGCTAAAAAGGAAATTTAGAATTAAAACTACCAATATTTTGAACAAATATCATTAGAAACAGGTCATTTAGGAAAAATTTACATAGGTTTAAGTCATATATGAGAGTTTGTGTACAGTCTACAAATGTTAGAGAAACATTAAATCATTTGTATCCAAGTGACTTGGGAAATTCTACTCTAGGTTATTGCTTTTAGAATTCTCTTGTAAATGACTATAACTATTTTGTCCTTAATTTTATACTTTTGGAATATATACAAATATATACACTGGTTAAATAAGAACATCTTTCAAATTTTCTAGAACTTATAATAATATCACAAAATTATAAGGAATCTTATACCAAAATCTAGATCTGATACTAATCACTTATCCAACTTTAGAAAATTGCTTAATGGCAGGATAAAATTAGAAAAAAGTAGTCTGTAACATGAGGGCCTGCTTGTTGGGGTTTCTGCCCTGCCTGGTTCCCACAGCCAGTAAGCCCCAAAGAAATTACACAGAGGTCTATATTAATGAAAAACTGATTGTCCCATTAGCCCAGGCTTCTTATTAGCTCTTGTAACTTATATTTACCCATTATCCTTATCTCTGTTAGCCACATTGCTCGGTACCTTTTTCAGCGGGGCAGGTCACATCCTGCTTCTTCGGTGGTCTGGGCAGGACTGTGGAGGAATGGGCTTCCTCCTTCCCAGCATTCTCCTGTTCTCATTGCCCGACCTTTACTTCCTGTCTGGTTGACCCACCTATACTTCCTGCCTGGCCAATTAGCGTTTATTTAAAACATGATTGGCAGAATACAGACAATTCTCCCGCACCAGTAGTCTTTATATGTATAAATGACAAGAGACTTAGGAAAAAATTGGGCAAATAATACCATTTACAATAGCCTCAAACAATATCTTGGGTCAACTCTAACCAAGCAGGTAAATGACTTGTATAATAAAATTTTCAAATAATGAAGTAAGAACTGAAGTTGATATAAGAGCATGGAAAGACCTCCCATGATCATGGATTAGTAGAATTCACATTTTATGTCCATCCTACCAAAAGCAGTCTACTGATTCATTGTAATCAATCCCCATCAATATCCCAACATAATTCTTCATAGAACTTGAAAGGACAATCTTCTATTTTATAAGAAAACACAAAGAAACTCAGGATAGCTAAATGAAAAAACAAGTTCCTGATTATCTCAAGAGCTGCTAGAGGTCTCATCATCCCCTACTTCAAATTGCATGCAGAGTTATAGTAATAAAAATAGCATGGTATTGAAAAAAAAAACAGACACACTGATCAACGGAATAGAATTAAAGACCCAGATATAAATCTATATACCTATGGGCATTTGATTTTTGATAAAGATGCCAGAAACATACCCCATGAAAATGGCAATTTCTTCAACAAATAGTCAAAATGATGGCTGCATATAGAAGAGAACACAAGTAGATTCTGATGCAACACCCTGCAGAAAACCCAACTCCAGATGCGCAAGGACCTCAACATAAGACCTGATTCTCTGAGTCTGATAGAAGTATGGAATAGTCCTAAACTCATTGATACAGAAAATATTTTTTTGAACAATCCGTCATTAGCATAAGCACTAAAATCAATAATTAATAAATGTGATCTCGTGAGACTTAAGAGTTCTATATAACAAAGGACAGCATCATTTGGACAAAGTGACAGTGCTCACAATGGAAAATGATTCTTACCAACTGCGCTGCAAACTGCAAATCTGAAGAAGGGTTGATATTAAAAATATGAAAAGAATTTTTAAAAATTATGATCAAGGAAATAAATAACCCAATTTAAAATGGGGAGCAGACCTAAAAACAATATTCTCACAAGAGAAAATACAAATAGCTGAGAAGTACTTAAAGAAATATTTAACATCTTAGTCACCAGGGAAATGCAAATCAAATCTAGTTTGAGATTTCATCTTCAAGCAGTCAGAATAGCTGAGAACAACAAAGCAAGTGAGAGCTCATGTTGGTAAGGATGCAAAGTAAGGGAAAAACTCATCCATTCCTCGTGGGAGATAAAATTAGTACCATCAAATGAAAATCACCGTAGTGATTTCTAGGGAAGATGGGAATCTATTTACTTCAAGATACAGGTATGCCACTCTCTGGCATATACCAAATGGATACTTCATCCTGCTATAGAGACACTTGTTCAACCATGTTCATTTCTGCTTGACTCATAATAGCCTGAAATTGGAAACAAACTATATGTTCATTAATGAAGAAATGGATGGAGAAAATGTGGTATATTTCATAATAGGATGTTACTCTACTATTAAAAAATAAAATTAAAAAATCACAGGTAAATGAATGGAGCTAGAAAGACTCATTTTTAGTAAGGTAATCCAGACACCAAAAATACAAATATAGTATGTATTTGCTTATCTATGAGCAATCTATGATCAGTATAACCACAGAGACTTGGCACAGAGTTAGGGACAAACAGTGGAGGATGGTTCACCCTAGGAAGAGGAAATAGAATAGAAAGTTATGGTTGTATAAGGGTGGTGAGCTGAAAAGGGAAGATCAAAATGAGAAGTATGGGAATAGGGAGAAAAAAGAGGGATTATGAGAAGGGACAACCAAAATTAAGGGCCATTTGTGGGGTTATATGAAAAGCTAATACAGTAAAAAAAAAAAAACTTCTTAAAATATATGCATATAAGAAATTTCAGTAGCATTACTAAATACTGGAGGCAAAACGCCCCAACTACACAAAGTGTAAAACTACAGTTCTGGAAATGAATTATATCTAATTAAATTGTTGGCCAACAGGGTCCTATCAAAATCCCTAGTCAAATCAAGTGTTGCCAAGGCTATTGGTTGCTTTCTGAAAACTGATGGTAATGCCTTATTGTTGACCACTAGACACTTGCACAGCTATTTGAACATAGATAAATCAAGCTGGTGCATACCTAACGACATCACCAGTATGCACTACTGTTCATGTTACTACAAGATATTCTGCATGTTACCAAATGGAAAAAAAAAATAAACCCACTTCAGATCATCTATTTTACAGTGATGACCTGCCTGCATTTACACTGGTGGAATAGTGCCATGAGGCTTGTTAGAAATAATCAACCAATATCTGAGTGGATTTAAGGCCCCCTCTGTGATATAGAATCCACCCTTGACCATGATCAGGTGACCAAGACCCTGAAACTAAATTGGTACACTTAAAGATTGGTGTTTTGTCTCACAGAGGAAGAATGAAGCCTCTGCCCTCATCCTGATTCTCTGGAGTAGGGTGAATTTTAGACCCAGAGAAAGGCAAAGGCTGGTTCCTAACACTTTTTTTTTCACCTGGAGACATTGCAGGATGAGAGATCTAACTTGACTGAACTAACAAATTTGGTGTATGAACACGTTTTACCAAGACAGAAACTTCTATTTAAAAAGTTATTTTACACACACACACACACGTACACATTAAAATTAAAAAGAAAAAATAAAATTATAATTAATAACCTCAAGGAAAAGTTACTTAAGTACAGATGGCATTTCAATATTTTCCTTTTCTCTGAAGTTTTTTTCATTGATTTTTTTGCATATTATATTCTGATCACTGTTTTCCTTCCCTGTCTCATCCCAGTTCCTCTTCACCTTCCTACCCATCTTTCCTCACACCTTCTTTATTTCTCTCTTTAGAAAACAAGCTAATCATACTACAACAAAACAAGGAGAGATAGAGAGAGAGACAGAGAGAAAGGAGAAGAAGCATATACACATGCATAGACACATATGTCAATGCAGAAAACCCATAGAAACACAAAATTGGAAACTGTCATGGCTAAAATTATGTTTAAAGTTTTAATGCTTAAGAGAGCTATAAAACAGAAATGCCTCTAACCTGTAAGCTCCACTTGCTCAAGGACAGATAATTTTCTGGAATACTGGGGCTGTTGTTCATGTACAATAACCTGCCACATGTTTTGGTTTCTGTAGACAAACTTGGTTACACCTGCTCCATGGGATGTGCTTGATCCCATGTAGGTGAGAAGTATGTATGCAGGAAGTATGGCAGGGTGTGTGCTTGCTCCTAACTGGATGAAGGAGGGAAGTACATACATAGCCTTGTGAGGTTTGCCTTTATAGTCTTTGGCTAGTGTCATTTGGTACCATACTCTGAGAATCCAGGATATGGACCTTGCCAATGTTCACTGTCCTGTCAATTATTTATTAAAACTTACTTCAAATTTGGCTCAAAAATTGTGATATTGGTATTATTTTCACCCAGTGGAATTAATGAAACCATAATATACAAGCCAGTGTGGATGGAAGACACCAAGGAAACCCTGCCTTCCAAATGAAAATGAGGACATGATCACTCCTAGGTATGGTTGGTATGGTTGAAGACAGCTTCCCCAAGAAGAAAATCTTAAATAAGAATATTATTAGGAAACTTCAGGGCATGCCAATGATATATACGGAGCTAAAAATACTCAGGAAGCAAATATTCAGACATCTCTCTCTCTCTCTCTCTCTCTCTCTCTCTCTCTCTCTCTCTCTCTCTCTCTCTCTCTCTTTAACAAAGAAGCAAAGTTTTGAGACCAGCCAAGGGAAAAGAGAAAAAGATCACAAGGAACACTATCTTTATCCAAAAAAGAGGGGGCTATTATGGGATTTTAAAGTGTGGGATCTTCACTCATTTTCAAGTATGACTTCAAATATTGAGAGGTCTACCATCAATAAAATGATGCCAGGCATTGCCTAGGCATGCTCTGTACACCATTTTCCTTGGAGATCAAATTGCCCAGGATGCTTTTTAATGAAAACCTCACTCTCAAATGGCACTAATCTATAAAACTTGAGGTTTGATTTTAGAGTGTCTCATCAATTTCTAGCTGAGGAGGAAGAACAATTACCAAACTAACATGAAGTGTCTTTGAAGATTCAACTCTATAGACCCCTGATTCATCTAAGTTCAGCCCTTATAGCTCACTGTCTCATCACATTTAAAAACGTAAAAGAAGGGTGGGCAGAGGCAGGTGTATCTCTGTTAGTTTAAGGACAGTCTCATCTACAGAGCGAGTTCCAGGACAGCTAGGGCTGTTACTCTCAGGAAAAAAAAATCATAAAGGAAGTTTACTCCCAAAGGTTCTTAATACCCATCTGGTTACAAGGAGCTAATAATTGAATTAACGATCAAATCTAGTACCTTTTATCTTGTCTTCCAGTCTAGGCCAACCTAGAGTCTCCTAGACTCCCACTAACTGCTCTGCAGCGTCTGTAGCCAGCCTGAAGCAGTCTAAAGGCAAAACAAGACATGAATAAACATTGTCCTGAGACCTAAAAAAATAAAATAAAATAAAAATAAAAAATAAAAAAAGATTGGTGTTTTGCTTAGATATCATCAGATAAGCTTTCTCATGCAGAGGATGGGTGCAAACACAGAGGCCCACAACTAGTAACCATGCAGAGTGCGAGACCTTGGAACACTCTGTCCTAACTCTACTTCATCAAGAATTCAGGGAACGTTGTGGGAGAAGCAAAGAGTGTAAGTACCAGATGTGATGGAGGACACTGAAGAAACAAGGTATTCCAAATAGAGCAGGGCTATACTACATGTTAACTCACAGACTGTGGTAGCATGCACAGGACATGCCACGCACACGGGAGCCATATGTGTTCCCAGCACTGAGAGGGGAAATGGACAGAAGCCTCCATCCCTAGCAAAGAAGCTGTCGCCCAATGATAACCATTCTTAATAAAATAATGTTCTTCAAAGGAGTCTCTCTAGATATAAAAACCATACTTAAGGTCAGGCCCCATGTTTATCATTAGAAAGCTAATAAAATGAACTCAATGGCATTTTGGAACTTATTTATTTATTTTCTATATTTATTTTATTATTTTTTATCTTATAGGACTTTTGTGTCTTTATTATGGTTTTCAAATTTGTGTTTTGAAGCAATTTCTGTTTATATGAATGTGTTTGTCTCTGTTTTTATATATGTCTTTCTTGTGCTTCAATTTGGCTATTATTCTCTTCTATTTGTTTGTTTTGTCCTACACCAGTTTGATTTTTTCATTTTATTATTATTATTTTCTAGGTGTCTAGTTTTTTTTATGATAGAATAAAAAGAGTATAGATTTGGGTGGTACTAGGGGGAGTATCTGGAAGGAGTTTGCTGAGGGGAAACTAATTAGAATATAAAGTATGAAAATGTATTTTCAATAAAAATAAAATTAAAGAGATTACTTAATATTTCATTGAAGTAGTTTCTTATAAAACAGTGCTATAAGACAGATTGCTGATCTGAATGTAATTCTAATATGTACTAATTAAGGCATTATATTTGCATGTTTTTGTGTCCATATATGTATCTCTGTTTTAGGAAGTACAGTTATTGCTAGTGATATGTTGAAACTATTCAAGTCTTTAGAAGATATATATGCCCTGTCAGCCTTTATGATGCAACCAGCATCTTTTTCATAGATTGTCCACAGCCTGTGACATAGAATTGCAATGATAATCACCACTGTCCATGTTCCTTCAAAAAAAGATGTCACAAAAGAGGTAAGCCGAACAGCTGCTGTACTGTGGTTTTTATGACTGAAACACATCAAAAGATACAGCAGATATTAGATCATTAGTGAGTTTTAGTTGTTTCCCAATCAGCAAGAACTCAGCAATGTTATAACTCCCAGTTGCCTAGCAAAGACTCCATTACCATATTATTTAGTAGTTTCATATTCTGCAACCATAAATATTTGCTTTAAAAATATTTTAAAACATTTATGTTTATGAGTGCTCTGCCAGCATGTATGTCTATGCACCTGGTGTGTTTCTGGTGTTTGTAGAGGACAGAAGAGGTTATTGTATGGATCATGGATCTCCTGGAACTGGAGTTACAGACAGCATGGCTCGGTCATGTGCGGCCAGAAATAGAGTTCAGGTACTCTTTGAGAGCAGCCAAGGATATTAGCAGTTGAACCATCTCTCTCCCCCTGATTTTTTCCTTCATTTTTACATATATAGAAATTCAGACCTAGAGATGTGATATAATTAGGTCAATTAGATACTCTCTATAAACAATGTTTAAGGGTGCTTGATTTAAGGCTTACACCGGTTGGTTTTGTGGTTGTTGTTTGTTTGTTTTGATGTTGTTTGCAGTGCCATGTTAGAGAAGAGAACCTCAATGCCCATTCAAGGATGGCATTGCCCACAGTGGGCTGGGCCCTCTCACATCAAACATGAATCAAGAAAATGTTCCACAAACTTGCATACAGGTCAAGGTTAGAGAGGATAAAACAATTTACTCGGCTCCAGAGAGTCATAGACGCTTTCTTGATATCAGCATGCCTCTCTCATGTGTAAATACAGTCACACATATACAATTACATCTAAGTTAAAATAAATTTTGAAAACGAAACTGAGTGAGAAGGTTATGATGAGTTTATGCCCAATCTCCTGCCCTAGCATTCTCAAATAAAGATGATATTTTCTGCTATAACACATATGTACACTCCCAAGCCTGGTGATACTGATCAGCCGCTCTGGTTAGATGATTTGAATAAATTGTTTTATTGCTTTTTGGTGTCATTTTACCTCTTTGTAGTGTGACTACCAAATTTTAAAAAGCCACTTTAATGTAAATGAAATACATAGCTCAGAATAACCAATACAATAAATATTTCCAGTGCCTATACTTTTTCATAATGTAAGAATGTTGGCAACTTGAATTGAGTATACAAAACTCTCTGAGTGAAATGGCTACATTTTCTCAACCTCATTATCATTTTAGTTGAAAAGCTGGACCTGATTCTCATGATTAGAATTGTAGCTGACTCTGTAGCCAGGAAAAAAAATCACCGATCATGCCAAAGAGGAGGAAAAGAAGGTGTTTTTTTTCCCCACATTGATTTTTACTTTAAATAGTTCATATTTTTGGGCATGCAAGATAAATTTACAAACTAAACAACCCCAATATAACTTCCAAATGAAAATGCTGCCCTTTTCTTTTCTTCTTATTTAAAGTCAAACATCAAAAGTTAAAATAAAAGTAAGCTGGGCGAGAAGAGCAGCTTCCAGGGAAAGGCACTGCGGCGCCTTCGTGACGCCGAGCAGTCTGCTTGTTCTCTGAAGACTGTATTGTCACTAATATTTTGAGACCTGTAGGATGAATCACCTGTTCAGAAGCATTGAAGAGAAAATGAGGAAGCTATGAGTGAACGGCAAAGCAATGAATAAGGATGTATTACATTGCAGGAAGCTACGAATATTTGTTATGTTGGTGTGAGGAATAAATCGGTTCGCTAATTTGTATTCCCCACAGTTAATCCCAGCGTTCCTGCATGAGCGTTTTTGTTCCACAATGAGGATTGCACAGCTGCTTAATGTTACCGTCAAGAACTCGGAAAGTCATGGTTCCTTGGAGATGGAAAGGCAGTGTAAACTATGATATCTACTTACAAATCATAAAACCTCATTACCTTGCAAAATCCTGCAAGACTCCCCTAAATTCTTTCTCTTCTTCACATCTCCTGATCTGGATTGAGTTAATATCTTTTCTGTTAAAAAAACAAGCTTCTGCAGTGTGAAATCCAAGTAATTACCAGCTTAAGTGGTCAAAGTACTGTTTTCTTTGTAGGTTGCCTCCAAGAGCTTTTGCTTAACTCAGTTTGTTATAGGAGTGATTTTTCATGCAGAAGTGAAACGGGGTCCATATGAAGTAATCCTATGGATAGATCACTCTTAGATAACTCTCAATGTTAACATTATAGTTTGTATATCTACATATGTTCATTATGTATTTATATTACTTTGATCTTAAAAAGCAGTAAATACTATCATCTGTTTATTGGGAAAGGTCACGCATTCTGCCTTCTGTTCTGATTTTGTACCTGATAGATATGATCTCATCTTTTCTTCTCTAACTTTGAGAGAAAAATTCAATATTTACTCCTTTCAAAATTATGATAGGGAAGTCGCAAACTGGATTTGATTTACTGCATTGAACTCTCCTCAAATACAGTTGAAATTGTCCCAGTTTGGTGTCATGGAAGGTTCCAGGTGTAGTCTTCTTAAGTAATTGTAATCCTTGGTATTGATATTAGTTTTAAAGTCTAAGATGCCTACAGCTTTATCATTAAAAGTAAAATTCTTTGTGTCAATATGAATTTTCTGTCAAACACATGTAGTGAGAAAAATCCTTCCTTGAGTTCTGACAGTTTTTATCTTCTTAAATGTTACATTTATCCAATAAATTGCCTGTTAATATGTTGTTTCTCACAATTGTGTTTAACCTACACATAAGTGTCTTCTAATAGTCACATAATTTTTAAGAGTATATGATTTGTGAAAAATAATATATTGTTGCATTTAAAAATATCAGATATCAATTAGGAATATAGATGTAACCAAGTTGCACTTTTTATTGCATGGCGACCTTGAAACATCTCATCATTTGATAACACCTAAATAAGTAGAATGTACGTAAACATTTTGTGGGTTTTACATAATTACTGATATTTGCAGAAAAAGAAATACTGAATATATCAGAATTTGGATTCAATGGTTATTTAATATTGCCACTGAAACTGTAAGTGAAAATTTTAAGATCTAGAAAGATAGGTCATAGGTTAAGTATGTGTACTGATCTTTCAGAGGACTCAAATTTGTTTCTCAACACCCTTATTGGGTAGCTTACAATGTCTGTACATCCATCTCAAAGGGAACCATTGTGTTCTGGATTCTATGTGCACCTCCATTCACAGTCCTACAGACACACAGACAGACTGATGCAGGCACACACATTAACATATAAACCTGCAGATATGTATGAATGTACACATTCATGCACACACATTAAAATTCTTTAAGAAAGTGTGCCTGTACATTTTAGGACATGTACTTTATTCAAAATATATTTTTCAATCATTTTGCTTGTATTAACTTTATTAAAAATACATAGCTCAACTCTCTTTTATCTTTTGATTTTCAAGACTGAGAGGTATTAAAAGGAACATTTTGTTCTGTATATTGAGTTAAAAATAGGGCACACTTTGTTCTGGTAATTTCTAAACTGTGCCATTAGGTTTTAAAGCCAGAAGTCTTATTTATTTACTAGAGACTTATAGATATTTTGCAGATAGTTTATTTTATATTCATGCTTATGAAAATAAGGAAGCATATAAAGATTTTGTGCTGAATCCGATTTCTGGTGATTATTTATCATTTCATCCTCGAATTTCTACTTTGCAGTACTAAGAATTTAATTCCTTATTTACTTTGAAGGACTAAAGTTACATGTCATAGAAAATTAAACATCAGATACAAATGACACTGTATAATTAAATGAGAAATAACAATTTCTCTAAGAGAAGTTCTATGATGAAATCTTGTTGGCCACACAAGAGATTTAATAATCCTTCTTTTATTCAAAAACATTAGTGTTAGTTAGAAATTTACATTGTAACAATATACCTTTAAAAAAGTGCTTTACATCCTGCATGATTATGAAATAAAAATAGATTGTGCTAATTGTGCCCACTGTTAGCTTATGAACCAGTACTGTAATTGTTCATGAGATAGACTTGCAAATGGAACAATTGTCCAGGCTGCATTTTGCCTGCATCCCTAGGTTTGCTTAGGCATTTTTTCAGTACTTCAGAGCTTCAATTGTATACTCTGTAGGGAATATTCCAAATGTTCATGAGCTTAAAGAGGCAAATGTTTTTAAAAGGGCATAGGATTTATATGTATACAGCAGCAATTCTGTGTCAGGAAGGCAGTGTTATGGGAGTTGAGGTCATGTTTTATCCTATTAACTTTTGGCATACGCATGAGATCCCAACAATAGAGAGATTAGTACTCATTTGCAGGTGTTGAAAGAAAGAATCTATGGTTCTTCAATCTTTAGCTTCTCTATATAGTTTAGCAAAGTATGCCCACTTACCTAAGAGTATAGTGGCAGTATGCCAACAGAAGTATAGAGAACCATTGTCTTAGTTAGGATTTCTATTGCTATGAAGAGACACCATGACCATGGCAAGTCTTATAAAGGAAAACATTTCATTGGGCTGACTTAACGGTTTCAGATATAGTGCATTATTATTATGGAGGGAAACATGGAGGTAAGCAGGCAGTAATGGTGATAGAGAAGGAGTTGAGAAGTATGCATCTTGAACTTTAGGCAGCAGATTGAGACTGTGTACTTCACCAGGCAGAGCATGGACATATAAAACCTCAAAGCTCACCACAACAGTGATACACTTCCTCCAACAAGACCATACCTATTACATCAGGGCCACACCTACTAATAATGCAGCTCCTTATGGACCAAACGTTCAAACACATGAGCCTATGGGGGCCAATTCTATTCAAACCATCTCAAGCACTCAATTTATTCTTGCAAAAAGTAGTAGTATAAGAGTGAAGACAGAGTTTATAAAATGACAGAAACTGGGAATTATTTGGAAAATAGTGAATTATAAATGAAGAATCAGTTTTTGGCTATTACAAATAAAGCTAAAATGAACACAGTCGAGTGAGTGTCCTGTGGTAGAATGGGGAATCCTTTAGGTATGTGCCCAAGAGTAAAATAGCTATATCTTGAGTTAGACCAATTCTCAATTTTCTAAACAATTGCCTAAACTTCTAAATTAGGTGTACAAGTTTGCACTACCTCCAGCAGTGGAGTGTTCCCCTTGCTTTACATCCTTTCCAGCATGAGCTGTCTCTTGTGTTTTTTTATCTTATCCATTCTGACAGGTGTAAGATGGAATCTCAGAGTCACTTGGATTTGCATTTTGCTAATGTCTATGGATGTTGAACATTTCTTTAAGTGTTTCTTGGCCATTTGTGATTATTCTACTGAGAACTATCTGTTTAGATGTGTAACCAGTTTTTAACTGGATTATTAGGGCTGTTGATTTCTAGTTTCTTGAGTTCTTTATATATTTTGGAAATTAGCCCTCTGTCAAATATGGTGTTGTGGAAGGTATTTTAGCATTCTGTAGGCTGTCACTTTGTGCTATTGAAGGTGTCCTTTGCCTTATGGAAGGTTTTCAGTTTCATAAAGTTCCATTTATTAATTGTCAATCTTAGTGTCTACCCTATTGGTGTTCTGTTCAGGAAGGTGTCTCCTGTGCCAACTTCCCACTTTCTCTTCTGTCAGGTTCAGTGTATCTAGATTTATGTTGATGTCTTTGATCCATTTGGATTTGAGTTTCTGCAAGATAAAGAAGGATTTATTTGCATTCTTCTACATGCTAACATCTAGTTGCACCCACACATTTGTTTAAGATGCTTTCTTTTTTTCCATTGTATAATTTTGGCTTCTTTGTTGAAATTCAAGCATCCATAGGTATGTGGATTTATATCTGCAATTTATATTCATTTCCATTGTTCCACCTGTCTGTTTGTATGTCAAATCATGTGTTTTTTATTACTATAGTTCTGTAGGAGATCTTGAAATCAGGGATCATGATATCTCTGAAAGATCTTTTATTGCACAGGATTGTTTGGCTATCATATTGAAACTTTATATTCCATTTTTTGTTGATATCCCTGGGAGACGTGGCTTTTTCTGAATATAAATGGAGGAGAAATTGATGGGATAGGCAGAATGGAGGTAGAGAAAGGGACTGAGAGGATAGGAGGAATGAGAAACTACATTTGAGATAATAATAATAATAATGATAATAATAAGAAGAAGGAGGAGGAGGAGGAGAAGAGAAAGAGAAGGAAAAGAAGAAGAGAATAAGAATAAGAACCATCTATAATTCTTCATAAATTATCTCTACTCATAACTCAAATGATTATAAATAGATGATCTTGCTCAGAAAACTTACTTATGAATGAAACTTACAATGAAAGAATAGTAAAAAATATTTTAAAAGATTTACCACAAGTCCAAGTAACATGTATATTACTATAATATTCTTGCTTTTCAAATTTATTGGCAAAATAGATAGTTATTTAACACCTGTTGTATTCCAGACATTAGGCTTGAACCTGATATTAAAATAGTGGCTGAACTTATGTCTTGTCTACTGAGGTCTAAGACAAAAGAATTCCACATCTTGTAATAATCTGTGCATGAGTAAATTGTTTGACTATCGGGGGAGTGAGGGTTCTAAGGGAGGAAATAACAAACAAAGGTTTTGAAGCTAGGATAAACTGACATTTGCAGCAATATTTTAATCAAATATAATTATGTGAGCACAAAGATACAATAATAGAATAGAATGAAGTTACACAGAATCTTTCCAGTGTTAGAAATAAAATTATGTTCATTTTTCATTCCTCATTAATTTTGTAACAAATTTATTTCATTTTTTTATTCTTTATCTTCCTATTGTTGCTTAATACTTTGTTTTAAATTTCCTTATTTATTTACTGTAGGCTTTCGGGTAGGTTTCTTGTGATGTTGCATAAGCTATCCTCAAATTTCCCAGATATTAGGATTAGAGGTTGTGCACCACAAATCTTTTATTACAGCACATCCATATTGATATGAAATTATATTTGCTAATAATTATAGAAATATATACATAGATGGGATGATTACTTTATTAGGAATCTTTTCACCATGCAATGTATTTGTATGTTTTTATCAGATGGCATGCTATGAAACCTTCATTTAATATCTATTCTGTAACACATTTAGGTTGTGTTTTCTTCGTAAGATTGATTTTATTTAAAATGTTAGTTGTATTCTGTGTATTTACAGTATAGAATACTATTTTATGGGAAGTGCATAAATAATAAGTCAGAATATTGATGCTTGCACAGAGTCACCTGTTTTTTATTTGTAAAGATTTATTTACCTTTAATTGTGTGTTCATGAGTGCACTCACATTCAGGTGTACATGTGATTCTGTGTATTTGTGTGTGTGTGTGTGTATATACCACATGAGTGCAGTGCCTATAAAGCCATAAAATAGTGTCAGATTTCACTGGAACTAGAGTTACAGGCAGCTTTGATGCAAATAACTTCATATTGACAGGAGAGATCAGAGCACATCCCTACCATGAAAGCAGAGACAGCGTTCACTTGCAAAACTGTTGGAGAATCCCAAGAATAATTCCCCCTGAAGAAAGTACATTCTGCTGTATTATTGAGAGGATTGTGTTGGAAGGGCTTGTCTAATTCACCTATATTTAGGTGCTCATCTCACTTTATTACCTGTGTTTGTCTTTCAAATCTTTTACATTTCCCTGCCTCAGGGTACGTTTCGGGTGGTCTTGTCTTCACGTTTTTCTAATTCCATAGTTCTGGGTTTTCTCCAGGAATTCTTTCCAGAGGGACTGCCACACCTATAGAACACTAATGCTTTTTAAATTGTATCTGTTGTACACCTTGAAAGGTATTTTACCTGGAGACATGAAGGCTGTGTATCAGGACTATTAGTAAACAATCATTTCCACTAGATATCCTATGCTTATTTGTTAATTTGAAATTGTATCATTGACCTTTCTGAGTGTGTTGCAAGTTGGCATATTTAAATTTCTTACTCTACTGCTCCTGTGGGGTGAAAATTGTAGGATCCTACACAATTCATTTAGAAAGAAAACTCAACTACTTTAATGTGATGTGTATTTGTGTCCTCAAGCCTTTCCCCTTGTGCTTTTTTCCCCCAAACCACAGCAACAAAGTGTCAGCAGTGCTTCTGGGCAGGCTCTGACCATTTCTGAGCACCCATCAGACTTCAAAAGCATGAAAAGGTATCTTTTGTTTTTGAAGTTGGACAGAGAATGCACGCAAACATATCCTGGGAGAATGGCATTTATAAAGAGCCATTTGCTACTAAGCAGTTTCAAATTCTGCTTTATTTCTCTCTCTATTCTTTCTTTTTTAACTAAAGGAAAAAAAAATTACGTGGTTTTAGTTTTCTCTTTCTGTGTTCTTCTATTTTTTGTAAACCATTACAGGGACGTTTAAAGTTTTGTTTTTGAGCATTTGTTGTGATATTTTTCAGTCTACCAGTTTTCTAAGCAGCAACACTACTGTGCTCCTAAGAGTGGTTGTAAATGAGACACACTCAGCAATGTTTGTTCAACTGTCCTGTCTTCATTTAGAATTTGTGTGGCAGCTCTATGAGAGGCCTTCTGTAATGCATAAGGAGGCACACACATGATTTAAGATTTTCAATAAAAAGTGAGAGTAAAAAGAAACTTGCTACCAGGGAAGGTGACAGAGAAAGGAGCAGCTGGCTAAGAAGAGTCTGTTATGGTGAAGAAAGAACTATGAGAATAAAATGGCATGAAGGGGATGAAAGAATATAACAACACCTTTAATACCCTGGAGGTACACAGTGAAGGAGGCATCTGGAAACATCCTGTATCCAATCTCCATAGCAGGAACAAAGTTTACAAAATCATAGAAAAACTGAATTAAACGGAAATAATAGGTCAACAAACATTTCTTGATTTCTTTACAAATTCTTAAAGAAAGGGAAAGTATCAGTTCAGGACCTGCAGGAAAGACCATATTCTCAGCACAAAGGAGATTTATTTTCTCCAGAGGAACATAAGACAGGGTATTACAGACAGACACAGTAGGTAGAGGACAAGGGAGAAGAGGAAGGGAACAAGAGAAAGGGAACGGGCATGTTTGTCCCAGAGGGACAAAGGACTGCCTCTGGATAGAGAGGAGACAGACATGGCCCACAGGAAAATGGCAGTTTATAAAGATACAAGAGGAAACCCTATGTTAGGGTAACGTGTTTAATTATAATTGGGAATGTTAATTAGATGATCCAAAGGAGACTTTGATTGCTGGACTTCAATCTTAGATAACTAGAACTTGATAGTCCATCTCAGAAGGAGAAAGTGGCCAAACAAGGGAATAGACCTTGATGAGTAACTTTATGAATGTAATCTAATGGTTTTTTAGTAAGGCAAAGGTATTAGAAGGCGGGCAAGGCTTTCTAGAGTCATGCCTGCCATCCTTGTGCTGGCCAGAGTCACTTCATTCCCATCTTTTTCTTTTATTACTGGGTCACTGGGTGTTGGGTAAGTGGACTTCTTTTTTTCTGGCTGACTCTGGGATGTCAATGTTAGAGAACTCAAAGACACTGGGTTGTTAGTCAAAGTCAGGAATTTCAGGCTTGGTCAGTCTATGGCCAGATTGTGTGGGAGCATATGAAGCTAAGGAATAGTAGTTTGTGAAGCTGGAAAAGAATGTAGATTCTGAGGAAACAGCTTGGGCTGCCTATGGAGTTGCTGGAGCAGGCTGTAGTTGATTTGAAATATATTGCAACATATAAATGAGGGACAGAGGTAAAGTTAAGGAGTTTAGAAAAAAATACCTTGGATGCACACTTGAAACTCTCAGATTCATGGTTCTGGTAGTTGGGAAGAGGCGTCCCAAGGTCAGGGAAATGGGAAGAAATCACACCCTTAGAAATGGCCAATAGGAGCAATTGGACACCAAAAGATCACATAATCCAATAAAATAAAATGAAGTACAGACGTAAACAGAGAACTCTCAACAGAGGAATCTAAAATGGCTGAAAGACACTTAAGGAAATGTTCAACATCCTTAGTCATCAGAGAAATGCAAATCAAAACAACTCTGAGATTCCATCTTTTACCTGTAAGAATGGCCAAGATCAAAAACAGTGATGACAACTTATGCTGGAGAGGCTGTGGAGAAAAGGGAACACTTCTGCATTGCTGGTGGGTTTGCAAGCTGGTACAACCCCTTTGGACGTCAGTGTGGTGATTTCTCAGAAAAGTAGGAAACAACCTTCCTCAAGACTAATACCTCTTTTGGATATATATCTGAAGGATGCTCAATCATGCCACAAGGACATGTGCTCAACTATGTTCATAGCAGCTTTGTTTGTCATAGCCAGAACCTGGAAACAACCTAAATGCCCCTCAACCAAAGAATGGATAAGGAAAATGTGATACATTTACACAATAGAGTACTACACAGCAGAAAAAAATGACATCTTGAATTTTGCAGGAAAATGGATGGAGCTAGAAAACATCATTTTGGGTGAGGTAACACAGACCCAGAAAGACAGTTATCATATGTATTCACTCATAGGTGGTTTTTAAATATAAAGCAAAGAAAGCCAGCCTACAAACAACGATCCCAGAGAATTTAGGCAATAATGAGTACACTAAAAGAGACTTGCATAGATCTCATCTACATGGGAAGTAGTAAAAGACAAGTTCTCCTGAGTAAATTGGGAGCATGGGGACCTTGGGGGAGGATTGAAGGGGGAAGGGGAAAGGCAGGGATGGGAGCAGAGAAAATGTAGAGCTCAATAAA
>PVIU01019138.1:0-37063 GCA_004026605.1 Ondatra zibethicus | reverse complement strand
AAAAGTTGGAAGCCAGGGGCGGGGATAGAGGTGGGAGAAATTTCATCCGATGGATGGAGATAGAGACAGAGACCCACATTCACATCAGAGCAATGGATTGAGCCCCCAAGGTGCAGGTGAAGAGCAGAAGGTGGGAGAAGATGAGTTAGGAAGTTAGGACTCTGAGGGGCTGGTCCACCTACTGAGACAGTGTGCCTGAACTAATGGGAGCACACCAATCCACCTGGACTGGGACTGAATGAGCATATGATCAAACCAGATTCTCTGAATGTGGCGGCGAAAGTTGGCAGATGGAGAACCCACAAACAATGACACCAGGACCTATCTCCTCTGCATGTATTAACTTTTTGAGAACTGGGTCTTTTTGAATGCACTCCTTCCTCGGCCAGGAGGGATGGGGGTGGGCCTTGGACTTCTAACATGGCAGGGCACCATGCCCTCTTTTAAGGAAGAAGGGGGAGGGAGGAGAGGTGGGGGGGTAGTGGGAGGGGACCGGGAGAAGGGGAAGAAAGGAAAAAAAATTATTTCTTTAATTATGTTCTTGAATGGAAAAAATAAAACAAAACAATGTATGGAAAAAAAAAGAAAAAAATAAGCATTTCTTGTCTTGTTATTGTTATATATAGATACTCTCTGGTAGAGTTCTGTGTATATTATGTTCAACAGATCAGCATCTTTAAAGCCACTTGGAAAGAGGAGGATGCAGATGCTCAGACCCTACACCAGATACAGTGAAAGAAAATTCTGAGGGCAGTGTATGACACTCTGTATTTTAACATGCTTTCTTAACTAAAATTTGTGGACCTTTAACATAAAATATTATAGCATTGCCACTGAGGTCAGATAGACACATTTGAATTTAACATTAGGCTTACCTAAAGTTGATTTAGGATTAATTTATTTACGAGGTCTTAATCAATGTGTATAAATGGCCTGCCTTGAAATATACTGCCTATACCTTATTGCTTACTGTGTTAGGGGGATGTGATGATCTGACCATATTGTCTTTGCTAAGGAGTAGCCAGTGCATGGGGAGGTGAGAAAGCTGTGTCACCTCACTTTATAAGAACAAAGGGCTCCCCAAAAAGGTGCTAGAAATAGGGACCAGAGAGTTTCGGCATTGTTCAGCTTGTTTCCACATCGTTTATCAATTTTGAAGCAAATGTGGACATTTTTTTTCTTCCAATCTTGGATAAAAACCCATTATTCACACAATTCTTTATTTAATTAGCATTTTGTACAAATTTTACCACCATTAAAATACATAGTTTTACTCTTATTTTGTAAAGTCCTTTTGTGACTATTTTCATGCGAACTCTCATGTACAGCTAGCTTTTATACTAATTTAAAGGTTTCTAGCTCAGTATACTGATCCCACACTCTGCACATCTATCTAATTTTATGATGCATTCTCTAAGTAGGGTGTGTTTAATAAATGCTCTGAATTCACTTGTCCTGTTTGCCTTTTATAATCAGATAACAAAACACTTGAGGTATGAGTTTCTATTAAAATGTATAACAAACATGTTTTTAATTATGTCCTGAGGATATAGACCTTTTAAATAATATTCCTGATTAGTATTTTGAATTTTGATGTATAGCCTCAAAGAATATATTTAATGAGCTCTTTCTCAATTCTATTTTTTCATTAACATAAAAGTTTCAGTACAATAGCAACTAGTAATTGAGTGACATTTATTTTTTTGTTTGCTTGTTTGTTTTTACCTTGAATATAAGATTAGTAGGTGATTGTAAAGAGATAAGAAGTATATATGTGACGTCATTCATAAGAATAAGCCTTTGAAGGTTTGCATGAGTGAGGAAAATTAAGATATATGAAAAGAATAACAGTATGTAAATTGTTTCCAATATTGGTTAACACATATTATGTATTTCTCTTTTCAACCTAAACTTAAAGCTCATCTGAATTATTCTTACCCAGGCATAAGTTCTTTATTCTTCAGTTTTTAAGCATACTCTTCAGTCCTTAATTTACTCATCTGTACATTGGGAATCAAGTGACTGGGGGGTAAGTTAAACAATTTTTCTGGAGTATGCAATATATTGCTTGCGAGGCAGTCAACACTTGATGAATAAAACCATTTCATCACCCCTGCTAATGACTGCTCATAGTGACCGCTACAGTCTAAGTTTGCAGCCACTAACAGGTACCTTTTTGTGCTTGGAGGTATCCCTTAGCAAACCAGGTAATGGCGTTGGCTATTGGCATAGCCCAAGAACATTATGTTGTGCATTAAAACAACTGCTCCCAAGACCCAATAACATTATTTGTTCTTCACCGTGATCTTTCATTTAGTTCTGAAGGTGTCAGCCAGTGACATTTAAATTCATTATTATTTTTTATGAGGACAATTAAAACACTGCCTTCATTTTGATATTTTCTGACAGTTTTTAACCATATACTCCCTCTTCTTCTCTTGCCTTACCTAACAATGAATCATTAAAATAATTAAATACATAGGTAGATAGACAGACAGACAGACAGACAGACAGACAAGCAAGCCTAGTTGCTACCTTTCGTTGGTTTAAATTTAGAGTCAAAAGGAGTCCTAAACTTTCAAGACACCGGCCTTCTTTTCCTGGTTCAAAATATACAGCGCCACAACAATCTCATGCAGCTAGCACTCAGCTCTCTCTGGCCACTTTTGACATGGTGCTTTTTTTCTGTATCACCTCTGGGAGGTAATATGGAATGATCAGTCTTGACAGACCAAGTAAATTTTGGATCATGGATTCTTTTGATTGATGTAACTTACCAAATGCAATTGTCATCACTGTTTGCCATGCATAACACTTTAAGAGATGTGTGCGTGTGTGTGTATTGCTAAAGCATGTTTCTTTCTAGGAAGCTGGGGTTAGCCTTGTACTCACCATATAGTGCTAGTCGCATGCTCCTAGCATTTCTCTGTATCAGTTTAATGAGTACTGAGGTTGGGATAGCAGTTGTTCAACACAATGCCTGGCTACTGGAAATTCTATCAGTCTCACTCTGGAGCTTTATTTCATGGTAAGACACACTAATTTGGCACAGTTAAGAAAATCAAATGAATATATACAGTTGCCTTCAATTAGTGCTCAATGTGAAGGTCAGTGCTGCTGGATCATCAGTCCCAAGGTCTGTTACCCCAGTCAGTGAGAAGGTGCCTGCCAAGAACACCTTTATCCTTCTGAATCTTGTATGAGAAAGATAAAATAAGAAAACCAAACCACTCAATTATCTTTTATTACCACCTTTCCTATAGATGTATTGGTAAGTTGTCTTCTCAGAGTTTTATAAACACTATTGAAAACATCTCAGTTTATTTGGTTTATTTTTATATTGTTAAGCCACAAATTAATTATGTAAAATTTATCTTGACTTATGACTATATGGCTATTCCTAATTTTTTACCAGCATAATTATTTTCATATATTCTTTAATCATTTCTGTTTATATGTATAAAATACCTATTACAAATAAAACTTAGTATTATTGTTCTCAATGTATTCCTGATGAGTGGTAACTAAATGAGAGCCATCTTACTTATTTCGCTTCTTTATCCTCATAGAGAAAAAATATATCAATGTATTTAAAGGACTTGAAACATGATGTAGATGGACAGAAGCCAGTAGTTAGGATGAGTACAAATGAATTAGATTGCCATTTGATGAAGTCCTTTTTGTGTGTGTTAGAGGACAAAATATAAAGTCCTTTGTGTATGAACATAATCCTCCCCACCTCAAGAACCTCATATTGAACTTCCTGGGAGGTCTGAAACGAAGACATTCCAGGAATATTGTTACTGAAAATTTTTTAAAAAATGATAAGAAACATCTAAATAATGTAGCATTTCTTCGGGTTTATTCATTAAGCCCTTGAATTTTCCCTGTTTTGTTTTGGTTTTTTAAAACTATCTATCCATTTTGTTTATTTCTCTAAATACTCAGCTCTCAAGGCTGAAGCTATAATTTGGCTTTGTTTGCACATAATTTGATGTAGTATAAAGACTCAAACTAGAACTTAATGGATGTTTTTCATATCATAAAACCACTACACAGCTTGGCACAATTTAAAATGACTGGCAGACTCCACTTAGCAGAGGCCAAGGAATGAAATACCAGGGTGTTGCAGGTCACTGCACTGGCAGAGGTGTATGGAAAAGCTTGCCTGGCTCCAATTTCTGCAATTACTTGCTTATGTTCATGAGCAATAAAATTGAACCAAATAAAAAAAGAAACCATTAAACATTAATGTGCAGTACACATTGACCCAAAGTAAGAGGAGAAGCATCTTCCCATGTGTTTTTTCTACCTTTATTATTTGTAACATAAAGTAGGAATTAATTATACTAGTTTATTGTCTAACTTTAATCCCCTTCAAAGATTAGAAAATTCACTTATATTTGGAATGTGGATATGAGTAAAGAATTGTAACACTCTCTGTTTCTGTCTTGCTTAACGTTATTTTGAAAGAGGAGACAAACTAGATGAGACCAGAGTGTCCCTACTCTTCAATAGGAAATCTTGCCCAATTGTAGAACTGATCCTCAAGTATTCAGAAATGCTTAGGTATGCAATCAGAAGAAACTACATACACGTTACTTCATGTAATCTCAGAAGTATCATAATTCCTTATCTTCAGAGCAAATGCACTTTCAGCTACTACTCTTTATCATTTCTGTTGACATCATGAACGTATATGTTGCCATTTTATATAATGTGGGAGAAATAAATCATATTAATAAACTATTTTCTTAAATACACCTACAGTTTAATGGCATTAGTTTACTAATTCTTAGTACATATTATTCAACTATAATTTCTCCTTGACAATCACAGGTTTAGAGACATAAACCTAACACCACAGGTAAGCAATATGCTTGATGTAATTGTCAGGAATTTTTGATGTAATGCAGCTTCCATAAGTTTTATATATGATATTAATAATATAGAACTTACCTATAATTTAACAATTCTTTTATGGGTAAATGATAAAAGTGCAAGGAAATACAACTTTTTCAATGGTTGTTTTATTTATTTTATATTTCTCCAAGAAGATTAAACATTCATTAATTCCATTACTTGGCATAATTTACATAATTCCTGAATTAAAGCATCTTTTTCTTAATAGATTTCCATCCTTTTCATAAACATGCCAATTGAAAAACCGATGCGCAAGGTCAATAAGTTCTTAAAATATGGAAGACAATCTTATCAAGTAAGGTTTTTAATATTTCTTATCTTGAAAGGTTAATAAAACTACTTCTGATATGATCAATGTGGTCTAGTTGCAGTTATAGTGACAAATATACCTGCATATATATATACACACACACACACATACACACACACACATATATATCTGGTTGTACTAACAATATCATGTCCTGTCAATTCTTTGTATTTCTGCATCAGTTTACTGTGTTATAAAACAGCATGAATTTTTCATTAGAGCACCGAAAGGATTGAAGTATGGTTTGGTACTTACTATCCAGTGTTAAGTGAGGGCTTAAAGAAAAGTAAACAACATAAATAGGAACTATCTTAGATAAATTCAGAGAATATTATTTTAAAGCTTATTTATAAATTTGCGATGATTTAAAATTTATAAATAAGTTTTTTTAGTTTTTAAATTTTCATAATGATTAAGTTTAGTATTTATTATTGAACACATACATTCATTGCCCAATTGTTGAACGTAAGGCTAATCATATAATTTAAAGCTAAACCTTGAATCAACTTGGATAACATCATAACCAAAGTGACAAACATTACTGGATGGGAGTTTGTAAAACATTCAAGTCATGATAAAGTTTCCTGAGTGAGGATTAGAATATGCAGGGAGACCTTTTGCTACGTGGATGGTGGTGGCCACAGCCTATTGTGATGAAATTATATAGTTATCTTTACAATTTACAGATATTATTGATAATTTATGTCAGGTATTTTAGAATTAGTTTTGAAAACATAGATCTACACATTGGAGTAGTAACAAAACTTGGTTTGTAGTGAATTAATTCTGTTGGTTATAGCACATAGCTTGTGAGATTAAAAACTTATTTGAGTCCTGGTTTGCTCATTTCTATGACTCAGGAAAAACTGCTTTTCCAATCACAGTATATAACTTTAATTGGACAACTATTCAAAACTATGCTTTACATTAGACCGAGAGGGTATTATAGAAATTAGCATACCCTTTGTGTATAAGTAAAATTAATTAATTAATTGAATTACAGGGTTTTCTCAGAAGCTTCTCTGACCCTCAAACTGAATAAGTTCTCTTTCATCATTTGACAACTCCATTCTTCGAATTTACCTATTCATCTCCTCTGCTATCTAACATATATAATATATTATTTATTAAACAATTAAATGCTATTAACTCACAGTTCTAGAATTTAGAAATCCAACATCAAATTGTGGGCAGGCTCAGATGTTCCTGAGTTTATAAGTGTTGAGCATTTCTGTGAGATGACTTTTTTTTTGCTAGAAATTCTTAGTATTTTTTTACCTTGTAGATATTTTACCCAGATTTCTACTTCAATATTTAGGATGGCCTTTCACTGTATCTGTGTCCAATATCCTGTTTAATATAAGGGAGCCTGTTATACTACATGAGGCCAACCACTGTCTATCTATGTTGCCTTGGTTACTTCTTTGAAGATTGTCTTTCCAAACAAGGCCACATGCTGAGGTGCTTGTTAGAAAATCAACACAACATTTCCAAGACCAGAGATTTATAATAGAACCCAGCTCAACCAAAACCCAATAGAAGATCATGTTCCCTGTGTTCATAGAGAATAGTAGATGACCTCTGAATGGAGTACTATTATACTAACACACAAAAACTCTATAGAATAATGTCTTAATTTAAAACACATCATCCATGAAATCTTAGGGAATATTTTTGTTCTCATTCACTCTATTATTTTGATTTATTTAATATAATTTTTATAAAATATACTTGATCATGATTTTCTCCTCTCAGATCCTCTCAGTTCCTCCTCACCTCCTTCAACACAATATAGAACTTTTCTCTCTCTCTCCTTTTCTGTCTCTCCTTCAATAAAAAAGAAAACTCAGAAACAAATAATGTTGTAAAGTACAACAATTGAAATAAACAAAAAATTCCAAACAAACAAAAGTTTATAAAAATACCATTAAGTTTTTACTTTGTTGGCCACCAAGTCCAGAGCACGTTTCCTGCCCTGAACTGGTTGAAATACTCAGTCCTGCTCTACTCTAGAAAACTGATTTTTTTTTCCTTTTCCAGTTGCTATCAGTTGCAGATAGCTGCTTGGTCTGGGGTGGGACCCTGTGCTCACTTCTCCCTCTCAGTGCTGGGACACTGCTTGGCTGGAACTTGTGCAAGTTTTGAGCATACTGCTACACTCCACAGCCTATGTGTGTTTATATCTGTTTACACATGTGGTATTTACATGGAAATCTTTATTTCATGGGAAAAAAAGTCTCATGAAAAACATTGAAAATCGATCCCCTCATCAATTAGCTAGAAACACTGTGTAATGGAATCTCATATTAAAGCATAACTTAATTTTAGCATCTTAGAAGTCATGGAAATGTAGCACGCATTCTAGTTGGTCTTAAAATAAAAACCTGGAGTCAGATATTGGAGCAAATGCTGAAAGAGTGGAGAAGTAAAAGACCAAACCATTAGAGAGACTTTTTACCTCTACTGAATCCTTGGACCAAAGCAGGCAAGATCCTGTCTCCAGGTATCCTCAGACTGAATCTTCAGACTGAATGCAGTGCGCTCCTATCTCCTCCCTCCATTATTCCTTTCTCCCCCCAGCCATATTACTTTATGTCTCGACCTCCATAGTGCTGGAATTAAAGACATGTGACTCCCAACTACTGGGATTAAAGATGTGAGCCACCACCACCTGGCTCTGTTTCTCTTTTAAACTGGATCAATTTTGTGTAACCAGGATAGCCTTGAACTCAAAGAGATCTATTTGTCTCTGCTTCCTGAGTGCTGGAATTAAAGGTGTGTGCCACCACTGCCTGACCTTTATGGCTAATTAATGGCTAGCTCAGCACTCTGATTCTTCAAACAAGCTCAATTTGTTAGATCACAAACAAAATATCACCACATTACTTATTTTTAAACCAAGCATCTTTTCAGAAAATATTGCATAATAGGATTGTGCCATTACTAGATGTATCCTACTATTAAATATTACCATCCCCATTTGAGTAGATTTAATATATCAGTGAAGGCTAGTGTTGTCCTTATGAATCAATGAAGACACAAACAGGCCTATAACTAATATATATGTGCACATATTATATTTGTTCTATATAGAATTTTCTAATCTTGTGTATACTAATATATATTAAATGTTATATAGCCTCTCTTAAAATGCCAACCATGTTTACATGATGGAAACAGTCTCTGTCAGTCTTCCACTTCAAAAAGAGAAGGAAAAAATTAAACCATTTTGAATATTTTAGCAAATTTATGCTTAATAATTACTGGCCAGAAGAGACTCTTATTACAAAGAACTCTGGGGAAGGATCCATTGGTCACTGAAGGTAAATTATATACTCTTTTACCAACCTTCAGTAAGACTTTAGAAAAATAGTCAGCAAGCTCGTAACCGACCATTTTTCTTGTGTAAAGACAAACAAGTTACTTTTTAATTTCAGTCAGATATCAATGTACTTTAGTCAATGATGTAAAAACTGATGGATAATTATATTGATTTTGCTAGTAGAAAGGATTTCATCCTTTGTCAAGGTTGACTAACTTATAATATACTGTAGGCTAATGGTCTCCTCCATGACTGCATTTTTAAAATCATTGTTGTGTATGGTTTAGCTTCTAAAACTCCAAGATTTTAGTCTAAGATCTAGGAATAGAGAACACAATTGTATTATCATGACCTTGAGCAATGAGGTAAAAACTTTGCCTCCTCTGGTACCTTCTCACACTATAATATTTGTAATATTATTTTCTTATCTATTCTATAGGTGAAGAAGCATTACATTCCTTCCTAACATAGATAATGGGAAAAAAGCAGAAATTTATATTACAAAGCCATATTCTATACTACATGGTAGTAGTTTGAATTTAAATGTGCCCCATATGTTTATATCCCCAAGATTTTGTTCACTGCCTGTGCTGTGATGATCTTGGAAATTGTTAGAACCAAATACAGGATGTTTCTACTGATAAACAAATGGGTTATTGCTACCCTGATCTGTTCTCTATCTCTCTGTCTCTGTATTTCTCTCTCTCTCTCTCTGCCTCCCTCCATCTCCTACCCTCTTTTCTTCCTCCCTCCCTCCCTCCTTTCCTTCTCAGCCATACTGAAGATAAAAGCTCCCTTTATGTCACATGCTTTCTGTTTCTGTTACAGTGATCTTCCCAGTAACAAGCGCCACAACCAAAGATCCAACCATACAGAAACAGTCTTTAACATTTTTGAGCCAAAATAAAACTTCTAAATGGATTTTAAGTAGTTCTCACATAAGTGAATAATCAAATCAACGAATTTGTGTGCCTTTCTATTACCATTTAATATTAACTAATATCATGTAACATTTATCTTTTTCAAATACTAATAGACTTATCTGATAACTGGAGATTCACCAATAGTTGTTCGATTACAAAATGTAGAAAGGGTTTGGAATATAAGAAGTAACACAATAAAAAGATTTAATTTTTGTTTGTTTGTTTTTTCTACCAAGAAGAGCATTGTTGATGCATTTATTCACTGGCACTAAAGAACAACATGTTCTTTGATTTTGATAGTGCTTTAATAGAGACATAGCTGCATGCTAATTTTAATAATGGATTTTTTAAGTTTGTAATCAATCATGAGCTAATGATAGGTTCATAGCATGATGATTCATATTAAACTGAAAGGCTATGGAAGGAGAGGAATAGCAAAGGTGTTGCAGAAATTGTAGAGGACCGAGATGTCATGAACGTTCTCAGAGCTCTGAAACAACACATACCTATTTTCATTGTTCACAGAAGAAACAATGCTCACAAACTTAATTATAATGCTTAACATTGTGTAATGTTGGCTGAAATCAGCTGGTGACTGACAAGAAGAGTGAATAGGTAGGGTGGAGCGCTTTCTCTTAAATTTAAGGAGGCTTGTTATCTCTGCAGAGTTGTTTATTTCCTCTTAAAGATAAGGAGACCTTTACTATCAATCACACACACACACACACACACACACACACACACACACACACACACACGCACACACACACACAAGAAACTCTTTGCAACACAGCTTCTAAATGGAGAAATGTACATTTTCCACTTCATCTATCAGGCCTACTGATATATTTTCATCTACAGCATCAATCACTATAGGAGCTTAAGTACTTGAAAATGGGAACCCATGGGGCTCAGCCACTGCTACGAGGGCTCAGCTGTTCTGTGAAAGCCTTGAAAAGTGAGACATCTGAAAGACCTGAAAATACAGTGGAGAGTCAATCTAAGCCACTGACCATGTGATGTCCCTGGTGTCAGGCATAACACAGAGGATTTGAATAATGTTATGAAAATTATGAAGACAAAGATAAAAACGGGAGCAGAAATTCTCACTAGTGTTTTCCAAAATATGAACAAAACCAGGCATCCTTTGCCACTAGATTAACTTTGAGCAACATCTGTAGGATGCTGGGAGATGTGTGCACTCCAGGAGAACTGCCAATGTCACAGACAAAAGGTTTCAGCATAATTACAGAGTCTCAACGGGGGGAAAGCAGCACACTAACTCACTGGAGAAATGCAAATGATCTTCAGGACACTGCTAATGTGCATCAGACACTGCGAAGCAACCAACTGTGCACAAATAACCAATAAATCACCCAGCAAAATGGTAAGCAAAGTTGCCTGTGTCTGCTTCTAAACATTTCCTGCAAACATCTTCACATCTGAAACTATCATAGGAAGCTTATACCTTGTGGGCTTTGTTCTGCTCAGGAAAAAAATATTAATTTCATCAATTCATAATCATTTGTTCTTATTTATCATCAAGAATTTCAATAACAGTATTATACAACATAGAAAAAATGGTGCCTCTCTTGGAGTCCCTGATTCTTAGTGATTAATTGTTAATTAATGTAAATCTTCTTTAATAACTGTTGACAATATATATTACACTGTGTCAGGAGACACTGTTGCTCAGTCACATGGTTAGCTAATAGCTTCTCATCTCTGGTAAGACTTGAGTTCAGTAATTATATTGCTAACAGGGAAGAGAAAGGGTAAAAGGTTTCAGTTTATAATAAAATGAAGTTGAACTACTGTAACTAGGATTCATTCCAGTAGAGATTATATGCAATTGTTAGCTTATAGCAATGTAGGAAACCTGTCAAAATAAACAACCACTGATCCTAATTTAAGTTTAGATTTAGAGGGTCATGACCCTATACACCAGCTTATTATGTAATTCCTGGGGAGTGTATCCGTCCCCTCAGGGGATTGTAGTCTGAGAATAGAAATTCATAAATGTGAGAAAATCATGGTATTCATTTATATTTTTTGTAATGACATTTTTTCCAACTTAATAAAATATGATTTGAGAACTGAATGCAGGCATATAATGTCTTTTTAAAATATGTATTCCCAATTCCTCCTCTCCGACTCCTTTACTATACAACCATCAATTTTTCCTACCAACTTCGTTTGATATATTTTAAGCTCTTTGATTCCACTTTTTGCTAACAGTATGTGTATGGGATCAGGACCATTACTGGAACAAAGAAAGATGAGCTCAGGCTGCATCTCTGATAAAAAACAACAGCAACTCTTTTTGCCCAGTAGCCATTGCTAATCGCTGCTCGTCTAGGGATGGGACTTCAGGAGCTCCGCTGAATCCATGCTGTGATTTTACCTGACTAGTTCTTCGGAAGGTCATGTGGCTGCAGCCCCAGGTGCTTGAGTTTTTCTGTGTGATGACATTGTTAGGTTTGGCAAATACTGTTTTGCTACAGGTGTCCATGTCCTCTGTCTCTTAACGCTCCTTCCACAATTCCCGAGTGTTTTTGTGGAGAGGAGTGTGGTGCGGGTGTGTTCTTTTGTGCTTCACATCTCCAGTCTCTCACTTTCAGCAAGGTACCAGTTGTAGTAACCTACTCCAGAAAATAGTTTCTAGGATGTGATTTGTTTTTCATTTGAACCAACTGATAAACCTCAATCTTTACTGCTACACTTGGGGATAATAAAAGTAAATTTCAAAACAGAAAACAATACATTAAGTCATAGATTTGAAAAGTTAGAGAATATGATGGCTCCTAGAACAATACCGCACTGTTCACCAAATACCCTCCTATCCATCTTCAAAATTGTTAGCTCTGATTTGCTGAGCTGTCCACTTTTACCTACTCTTGAAACTTAGTATTTTGCATGTTTCCACGCATTTTATCTTTCTGGGGAACCAATAAAGGTGAATGGGTGGGACATCATCAGTAACCATTCCAGAATAGTGAAACCGAACTGCTTTACACATTAGAGAAACTGACCCAGGCAGTATCTCATTGTGGATTCAATGAAAAGCTGTATTTCACAGTAACCCACTGCTAAATTCTACTGATGGTCACCAGAGTTTGTAGTTCAAACATTCTTCATTGTCACTAATATCCATTTCTAAACTGTTAGATAAGAAAATAAAGGCAGAAGACTATCTTAAATTTAATTTCCTAAAAGTAGAATCTGACATGAGGAGTCAAGTCAAATATTGAAGAAACTGAGGAGGTATTTCTCAAAAGTAGAAATGGGTAAATGGAAAAGAGTCAAAGCCAAGGAAATGTACCTCATTCAATGTAAAACAGTCTCTTCAGAGATATAGATACCCTGAGGATTGCTGAGAACTCAACTAAGGACCATCACATAAAGGGATAGGGAGGTTTGTGAAAGTTGAATGACCTTTTATTCCAACTAGCTAAAGATTCTCTGTATGTGTGTCAGTGTCTCTTTCTGTTTCTATCTCTCTTGCACAGACACACACACACACACACACACACACACACACACACACACTTTTGTGGGCTAAGATTCTGGATTTGAAGGAAGCCTTTGACAGAAGATGAGAAACCTCTTACATAATAACATAATATGCTTCATGTATGAATGGAGACATACAGAAGTGATTATCTCAGATGTTCTAAAATCCTCTGTGTAAAGGAAACAGGTTTTTGCCACAGGTAGATGGATAGAGTTTCACCTCACTCTGAAGATTGTTTTACACATCACTACCCATTTGCCATGTTTTTTATAGCCCCATCCAATTTAACTCTAACTGTCCAATCATTTCTAACTTGCCTTAAAGTAGAAAAACATAGGCTTTCTTTAGAGTGAGTTTTTCAGTCATCTTTATTTTAAAATATTCATTTAAAATATCCACTGTAGTCTGAATGCTTGTAACCTCCCAAATTCTGGCACTGGAATCATACATTGCAAATCGATTATATTTTGCAGTAGTATCTTTAAGAGATGTTTTCGTCAGGAAGAGAAAGTTCTCATGAATAGGATAAAATGTTTGATAATGTGAGACATAGAAAGTTGTCTTGCTATCATCATTGTATCAAAATACAGGAGTAGTTTGAAAATATAGCAGTATGTCTCCATCTAGAAACCAAGAAATAGACAATCAACAGACACTAAATCTCCTGGAATTTTGTGTAGGATTTTCTTTCTTCCACCACAAGGAGAGGTGCATAATTATTGTTTATGGGCTACTCTGTTAACAGTACATTTTATAGCAGTCTAAATGGACTAACACAGCAAGCATTACTCTGTCATTTCTAAAACAATTTCTCTAAGGTTTGGCAGGAGACAAGCTCAGATAATATCAGAATATTCTGGAAAATCTCGTAACATTTGATTTATTCACCTTGGACTAAGAAAGAATCTTGAGTCTAGGAATAGACTATTTCTTTTTTTTTTTTTTACCATCTTTACATACAGTTCTCTTTCCACACACCCATTCTCTCAGTCAAATTTTGCATTTTATGGGCAATTTAAAATTGCTGTATATACACATACAGTATACAATATGCTATTACCAGAAATATGTAGATAACAAAAAGACTATACAGTGAACTTGATGAATAGAACCATCATATTACACAATTATTTGTTGCTTTGTTTTAATAGAAGGAACAGCTAAGATTGATTCATTTAACACTGATCTTAAGTATGATAAATTTTAGTGGTTCCTTTTTACCCATTCTCTATTATGACAGGGAAGAAAATAGTAGGTAATAATGTAACTGACTTGTGAAAGATGAGTTTTAGGTGTATCTAAAACATTTAAATGATTTTAGTGTGGGGGTTTGAGAAATATTAGAAAGCATAAATTTCTAGGATAGTTTTTAACAATTGTGGTCCAAGTAATTGGAGTCAAAGAATAATATTTTTTGTTGCTTATTTAAAGAATCAGGAGGTAGGAAATTTCAAGAAAACAGTCTCTTCTTCAAAGGATGGGACTGATTCACAATGAACACACAGAGACAAGATGGTATGCACAAATTCAAGCAGACGAATCTAGGCATGGAGATATGGGCACAAAATCTCACTCAGAACAAAGAACCTGTTTGTAATTGATATCTGTTGTTAAAGGGAATATCTTCAGTTTTCTGTAATGGAGTGATACTGGGTACATGAACCACTCTACAGGGCAGGTCTCCTGCTCAAGTATAGTTGAGCAACAGAAAATCAGGGCTAATATTTGTGTGTGTGCTTTATTATGGCTTGGTGATTTTTTCTTTTTTTGCTTTTTGTATGTGGGGGAGGGAGGCAGGTGGGGTACTTTTGAGAGAGAAAATGAACATTAGGTTGCATGGGTACTGAGGACTTGGGGAGGACTTGGGGAGGGAAAATATGAAAAATATACTGAATTAAAAATACAGTGTAAGACAGGGTGATATGAATCTGTCTTAAATGTTAAGCTTCGGCTTAGTAATTGCAAGAGCCTGGGCTTGATCTCCTGAATGAAAGGAAAAGTAGGTAATGTAGAGAAAAACTGTACTTGGGGAAGAAAATAATTCATAAATCAACTAATCTTTTTACCTAAATACCATGTACCTAAGACAAATAATTGTATGCAGTTTGCAATTTGCACTTCCAGAGATTTGCCAAAAGTTATACAAAAATTTCAGTAGTTATAAGGAAACCCCTTTATACACACATTTTCTAATCAAGCATGTATACATATATGGCATGTGTGAATTACCTGGCTTTAATTAACTGTTGATTTATTTTAGAAATCTTTCTGTAGGAGCATTTATAGACTAAGTTGCATGTTTTTTAGTTTAGGACAATAAATAAATTTTCACTAGTGTCATTTTAGTGGTGGGTCATGGCTAACTTAAACTTAAAAGGTATAACTAGTTGTGAATGGCATTGGTTAAATTGCTGATTGATAATTTTCATATTGTGGTAAACATTCTCAGCATTTATAGAAATTCTTGATTTTCTTTATTAAAGCCAATTTTGTGTTACAGGTTATGGGGTGAACAGCATGGAAAATAATCCACTGCACACATTTATTTATCTAATTTCCAATAACAACATTATCTTTCTGGTCTGATGACGAGTGTATAATCATTCTAAACATATTTGGTTATGTGCTTTAATTATCAAGACTTAATGTGGCTTTCTCAACACTGTATATGTAACTATAAGTGTCCATCCCTCATTTTTAAATGGCAAAAGCTTCTTCCTTAAACAGATGCTTTTTTTTTCCTTCCATTGATTATTGGACTCTCATGATGGTACTTGATAATCTCATGAACGTTTAGTTTCTTCATCTAGAACAGAAGAGACCAGAAACTGTAAATAACTCTCAGGTCTATTTTCAGCTGTAAACATCTTTGTTTTGCTCCTTTGTGTCTCTCTGTGTGTATATACATTCATTAACTCTGAGAGTAGCACTTTCCCTCACTCCCTGTTGACTTCAGTAGTCACTGTTCAACTGTTCTCATCATTGACTCCAATCTATGACTTCTGCCTTTCCCACTGTAATACTGTAGGGCCATTATTTGAGGATTCTTTCTTCACAGACTGAATATTATCTTATTTGACCACTCTTATCAGCAGGCTTATACATTCATAAAGACAATGAATATGTTTCTGTACTTCTGAAGACAGTAGGATTTACACTCAAGAGAGAATGTACTACAGTAGTGATTAAACTGCCATCCTGCTGCATGGTCCCAAATTATAAGGTTGATTTTACTTATTTTTTAGTTCACTTACTACTCCAAGAAAGGTAACTCAAAACTCTTTCAGTTATAACAAATATCTTTTCATAGCATATTAATATATCTTAAAATATCCTCATTTCAAATCATAATGTTTTATGCACTTTACATTAGTAAATCCAGGGCTAATGAGTATTTGTCAAAATAAGAGCTTTGCAGGGTTTTCAGAAGATGAAACAAGACCAACAGGTTCATTACAAGTACAGGAAGGAAAATCAGTGAAATCTTTTATCATATAAACAAAGACCATCTAGTACTTTCTGTAAGGCTGGGTTTGAACAATGAACAAATGGGACCTCCTGAAACTGAGAAGCTTCTGTAAAGCAAAAGACACAGTCATTAAGACAAAAAGCCATCCTACTGAATGGGAGTAGATCTTCACTGACCCCATATCAGACAAAGGTCTGATCTCCAAAATATACAAAGAACTCAAGAAACTGGACGTTAAAATTCTAAATACCCCAATTAAAAAATGGGGTAAGGATCTGAATAGAGAATTCTCAACAGAAGAAGTTCGAATGGCCAAAAGATACTTAAGGTCATGTTCAACTTCCTTAGCGATGAGGGAAATGCAAATCAAAACAACGTTGAGATACCATCTTACACCTGTCAGAATGGCTAAAATCAAAAACACCAACGATTGATTATGCTGGAGAGGATGCGGAGTAAGGGGAACTCTCATCCATTGCTGGTGGGAATGCAAACCTGTGCAACCACTTTGGAAATCAGTGTGGCGGTTTCTCAGGAAATTGGGAATCAACCTACCTCAGGATCCAGCAATACCACTCTTGGGAATATACCCAAGAGAAGCCCAATCATACTACAAAATCATTTGTGCAACTATATTCATAGTAGCGTTATTTGTAATAGCCAGAACCTGGAAACAACCTAGGTTCCCCTCAAGGGAAGAATGGATCAAGAAAGTGTGGATTATATACTCATTAAAATACTACTCAGCGGTAAAAAACAATGACATCTTGAATTTTGCATGCAAATGGATGGAAATAGAAAACGCTATCCTGAGTGAGGTAACCGAAACCCAGAAAGATGATTATGGTATGTACTCACTCATTAGTGGACCCTAGCCATAATATAAAGGACACTAAGCTTTTAGCTCATAAGCCCAAAGAAGCCGAATAGCAAGTGAACACAAAGAAAGCATATATAGATCCTCCTGGAAGTTGGAAGGAAACAAGATCATCAGGCAAAAGTTGGAAGCACGGGGGCGGGAATAGAGGTGGGGGTAGAGGGTAGGGGAAGGAGATAGGGGGAAGGAGAAGGGAGAGGGACTGGGGAGAGCTTGGGGGGTTTGAGGGTGGAGATGGAGGAAAGGTGGATATTGGAGAAGGGAATAAGATATCTACATTAAGGGAGTCATTTTAGGACTGGCAAGATACTTAGCCCTGGAGGGGATCCCATTGTCCACGGGGATGTCCCCAGCTAGGTATTTGGGCAGCAGAGGAGAGGATTCCGGAACTAACCTTTTCCTAGAGTCACATTGATGAATATCTTGATCACCACCATAGAAATTTTGTCCGATGGATGGAGGTAGAGACAGAGACCCACATTCACATCAGAGCAATGGACTGAGCTCCCAAGGTCTAGTCGAAGGGCAGAAGGTGGGAGAAGAGGAGCAAGGAAGTTAGGACCATGAGAGGCTGGTCCACCTACTGAGACAGTGTGCCTGAACTAATGGGAGCGCACCAAATCCAGCTGGACTGGGACTGAATGAGCATATGATCAAACCAGACACTCTGAATGTGGCAGCCAATGGGGGCAGACCGAGAAGCCATCAACAATCACACCAGGACCTATCTCTTCTGCATGTATTATCTTTTTGGGTACCTAGTCTTTTTGGATGCACACCTTCCTAGGCCGGGATGGAGCGGGGAGGGCCTTGGCCTTCCAACAGGGCAGAGCACCATTCCCTCTTTTAAGGAAGAAGGAGGAGGGAGAAGGGGTGGGGGTAGCGGGAGGGGACTGGGAGAAGGTGAAGAAATGTAAAAATTTTATTTTTTTTGAATGGAAAAAAATAACAAAAAGAAAGTGGGATATGATATAAAAATTTATGATGTAGAAATGATGGGAGAAAAGGGTAGATTATTGAATCTATTTTTATTCAAAAAACAACTGTTTGCCTCAAAACGTTTTACATTGGTATGGATTTTAGTTTATTGATACAAATGTAAGGTCAGTTTTGTTATATTGTATGCATATGTCTATTCTTATTTAATGTTTATGTACCTTATTTAAATTGTAATATATAATTAAAATACAAAAAAAAACCAAAGACCAGTTTATCCCTGCTACTCTGTTGTTCAAGAAGCACTCTTCCTATCTACCGGTTGTGTTTCAGTTAGTTGGAGAATTCCCTTGTAATTCTGGGCAGAAATCCAAGCTATTAGAAGGACTTTGATTTCTGAGGTTTAATCAGCCCTTCTCCAACTTCCAAAAATATTCAAACAACATCAGAGTGACAGTCCCATGCATGGTAAGACTCATTTTTAAGGCCCAAGGCTTGAAAAAGCCTGCTTTTCTCAATACATAGAAATATTTTTTTTATTTAAAACAAGTTATGTGCAACATTTTGAATACCTATGTAATTAAATAAATTGATAAAGAACTATTTGTAAATACTTCAACAGGAAATCCCTAAACATGGAAAGCAGACACAAATGCAGATAAGCACAACAAATGTTTAGAAATTGAAACAGTGAAATTTTTCTTCACTAAAAGGATACTATAAAAATCAAATTCTTAATATAATAGTAAAAGGCTGTTTTGTTTTCTAGATTACAAAAGGGAATATTGAGATATATGGAGTAAAAGAATAATAATTTATGTTAGTGAAACAAAAACGAAATAACATTGTTGGAAAAACATGCTGCAAACTATTGAAGTGTAATTTTTATAACAAAATAGTCTTTAAAAGAATAATAAATGTCATGAATGTGGGAAAAGAATTTGTGGGTGGAATAATAGATGTGGGACAGATTAGAGAGCATTATATTAATCTGCATGCATGTTATATCTGCATAAATTTTTAAATGAACAAATAATAAGGATCTTAAAACTTTTTAAACTTATTTTTTTTACATTTAAACACATCTCTGAGCTTATCTCAAAACATGATATCTTAGACATGCGTCAGCCTGCACATGCAAATGCACCCACCTAAACACCATCACGGTGCAGGAAAAAGCATGGAAGCAAGTTAAAATGTCTACAATTTCCTGCAACTTAAAATGCTCACTAGATTTTAAGAAGTTAATACCTATCTATATCACAGCTGAATAATTAGGAGATTATGCACTGAGTATAATTAATATGTTCTTTATAGAAAGCTTATAATCTCAGCACTTGGATGGCCGCAACAGGAGGATCACAAATTTGAAACTAGCATGGATTAAATGTTATGATAATACTATAAATCTGTTTATGGAATTGAATATTCTGCAAAAGGCTTTTACATGATACTATTTCTCCCTTTGCAAATTCTGCATATTCTTGTGAATAGAGACATATTACTTACATATATGCTTAAATGTAAGAAAACTACACAACATAATTCAAGGGAAGAATTCAAAACTTAATAGTACTTACAAATTCTCTCATATGCATTCTAGCTCAGAAACTAAAATCTTGTTGATTTATCAAAGTCTTGAAATCATACAAAAATTTATTAGTCAATTATTTTGATAAGATTTTCAATTTTTAATAGATACATAGAAACATATTCTGATAATAGATGTGGCATAAACTGATTCAAACAAAAAGCATAGCCAAGTCATATTTTGATAATTTAGTACAGCAAAACAGATTAGTACAAAATAATAAACGAAAAATAGATCTGCTTATTTTATACAACAAATCAAGCAATTTGCTACACAGTACAATCAACAAAAGTAAATATTAATTAGGTTTGTTAAAAAATTTAAACAGTATAAAAAAAACTGGAGAACCACAAGTAGTGCTTGTGCTTTTGTCTTTTTTTTTTTCTTTAACAAATCTTTAATTTATAAACAGTTTCATCACTCACCACCAATCCTTTCCTCCCTCCAGGCCTTTATACCTCCCTTGCTTTCCACCCTTGTGCCAACCTTTATAATTAAGGCTGGACCAGGCAAGATTGCTCAGACTAACTGCAGTAACAGTTACATGAGGTCTCACTGTTGCTCTTCTACCATCCAGTCAACTGGGTCAGGAATCTTGGCTTCTTTTGTTACATCCAAAAGTGTATAATAACATGATAATAATAGCATGCGCTCATACCTTGAATACTCAAAAGAATTAACATTAACATCCAATAGAATTTATTTTAATTCAGTCATTTTCTTGATTTGATCAGAGCACAGTGTTCAGTGGTTGCTTGACTGAACAGAGAATAACCACTCAAATCAGCAGGGGTAAGAAAGGCCGTGCATTAAAGTCACAGTAAATATGTATATGGAAGTATCTGTTCCATCTGGCTCCACAGACTTTCAGTCCCAAAGAAACACACAGAGTCTTATATTAATTATAAATTGTTGGCCTTCTACGTCACGTTTATTATGAGCTAGTTCTTGAAAATTAAATTAACCCATAATTCATAGCTATGTTTAGTCATGTGACTTGGTACCTTTTCTCAGTAAGGCATTCTTATCTTGCTTCCTTTGTGTCCAACTAACAACTGTATTTCTGTTGTTCCTCTTAGAATTTTCCTAGTCTGGTTGCCCTGCCTATACTTCTTGCCTGGCTAAGGTCCAATCAGCATGTTTATTAAACCAATATGAGTAACAAATCTTTACAGTGTCCAAGAGAATTGTCCCACAGCACAAACTATGGAATTGAAAATTGATGTGAGAAACACTAGTTCCCAGCATCTGCTTTCTCCCTCTCTTTCATCACTTTCTTCTTCTCTATCACTTTTAAAGAAGTTTAGTAAAAGATTAACAGAGATTAGCTTTTCTGCATACAGCATCCTTCCTTGTTCTTCCCTCCATTTCTCCCCATCTCCTGTCTGTTCCCTTCATTCAATACAATCTCTCTCCTTCATTCAGCCTTTTCAGGTTCCAAAAATAAGGAGACTATTTTCATGATGTAAGATTCCAAACTTACTTTATCATACAATTTTATCCACAAATATTCAGGCTTTTCTTCATCTAATGCTACAGGAACCTTGGTTTTGTTTCTGTTGCTTGTTAACTCCTCATGAAAAAGATCTGATAGGCCCCACCCTAGATTGGTCACTTGCAGCAACATGGGCAATGGTCTGCATTACACAGAGATGACAGCAGATATACCTTGGGGATCATTTTCAAAGAGATGTAATTCTAAAGGACAAGTGCATTAGGCTTCTTTATGCACAGCACATAAACTTATGATATTTTCCAAGAGGTATATACATATTTTATGGAAAAATATCATCAGGGCTATCTTCAGGAGTTCATGACCTCTAAATAGTACTGTACACAAAGAAGAGTAACACACATGGTTGAATAATTTGTTCCCACCTCTTCAAAACTCTTGACAAAATTTGAACAAGTTAATCCTTGCATTTCTTTTGCAAAGATTTAGACAAAATCTACAGCTTGATCTGAGTACAATCTTACAACTTACATGTTCTCACCCTTGTGCTGGATGATAAAGCTCTTTTCCTCTGAAACAGCACTCAGGAAGTTAGTTCATGTGTGATAGTGTTTTCTTTTTTCTGAGAAATATCAGATTATTTGATAGGGATTTGCAAGGAAATCTCTTTGTTATTCTTTATTATTAGAAGATATAAAACAGAAAGACTAGAAATGCTTCTCCTGGGGAAAAAACCCTTCTGACTTTTCTTAATACCCTAAGAATCTTATTTTAAAAACACCTATCTTTAAAATGTTATCTTTATGCCAAGAATATTATATAATTATATATATAGCACCAATCCCCTGAATCTATCAATGAATCTCTTGTACTTCCCTGAAAAAACTATTATCTGGGATCCTAGTCAGAAATGAAATATACCTAGTTCAACATACAAAAATTAAACATCCCATTCTATAAAATTCCATTAACTATAGCTGATATAGGTCACAAGATATAGATATTGATGATATGAAGAAATAGATATAGAGATTTTGGAAGACATGGAAAGACAGACAGACAGACATAGCTCTATCATGCTAAAAGGACTGTGAACATCATGCTTACCTGGTGTGCTTAGTGAGATGGTCTGTTTTGCTAATAAATAACTGCTTTCCTAGTGAGAATATTTCTTGTTGCTATTGATGATAATGTTTCAAGTTCTCTAATTTACTACTACCCTGTGCATGTGTCATTTGGCTTCCAAAACATAAATGATAACAAACAGCATCTGGGTATTTTGAATGATCTCTAGATTTTAGATACAGTAGAATCACTATTGAAATTATGATGTTCTGTTTTGAGGTAGATTGTACTCTTTAGGAATTTTGATTTTTTTTTCTGTAAAGAGTAGACTCATAGTATTTTTTCTATTAGAACTGTCTTATAAATAAGAAACATAATACTTAAAACACTTATTTCATAAAAATATTCAAGTTATGGACCAGAGGTAATAACATATTTTCCCTGAAGACAATTTAGATTTCATCAGCTATTTGTGATTAATTGTAATCACTACCACTGGGGAAGTTTTCAGTTTTGTAATTTCTCTGCTGTGTCTTTCCAGTCATCAGTTTTCTCTGTAATCCTATGCCTTGGAATACTGCAAAGCATGCAATAGTCATTCATATTTGTTGAATGGTTGCACACTCAAAGCTACAGATTTAGTTAAACACAAAAAAGAATTTAATAATACACTTGAGGATCCCTGTGATGACTTAGAAAACTCAGTGATTGACAGCTAGAAGGAAAAATAAAGCATTGCTCTGCTCTCTGCTCTGTGACTTTGAGCGATCATCACATTGTTCTCTACCCAGTTTTCTTTTCTCTGAAATACAGCACTGAGATGAGAAGCTCCGCAAACATTTCAGTCGATTCTCTGATGCTCTATTTTCCCAATGCCTTCTTTAGTAGTGTCCACAGCAACTCTCAAAGGACACAGAGCAATAAAAGTCTCCAACTCACCAAAAATATATATTAAGAAATCAATTCATACTACGTAATGTCACAATTTTATTACTTATCTTGTTTTGAGGTTTCTCTTTGATGTTTGTTTTTAAAGAAGGAATAAGGCCAGGATATTTTTCAGTGGGTAAAGGCACCTGCTGTGTGTGCCTAGTTACCTGGGTTCAATTCCCAGAGAACACTTAAATGTCAAGGATAAAACCAACTTCACAGTGTAGTCCTCTGATCAACACAAGAGAGATGTGGCATGGGTATGCCTCCCATACACTAATAAAAGTTAAATTAAAGATGAAGGAATAAAGTTACATTTGTATTCATGGGCATATAGGAAGAAAGAATAATACTTTTAAAATTTTGGATTCAGCATTACTTAGGAAGTGAAATATATCGCTTCATTTGTTTTACACTCAATGCCTTATCTCATGACAGATCTTTTCTTGCTTTATGTGGTATTGAGACTTGAAGAGGTTGTGCTATCTTGAAAGAGAAGCATTCTGCCAAGTGTTCTTCCATCCTCTGCACTATAACTGCTTCTGGGAACTCAAATGGAAACAACTAGTAAGTGTTCTGGCCTTCTTGAAAGTAATCTTGAACCACTTTTCATGTATTGCCATCGTGCTCAAAATCTCAAAGAACACAGCCAGCAGAGAGGCCTTTGAGAAAGAATGACACAGGCAAAGAAAATTAATTCCACAGACTTGTTCAGCATTATCCATTTTATCTGCTTGTTTCCTTTAATACAATGTCTGTAATCACATTTTGCAATTAAAAGCAGCAAAAGCTTTTAGAAGAAAATGCCCTATGTGTTTACTTTTATGCTAAGAGAACAGCAATGGCATAATAATAAAGCTCTGGCATTGGTGAAGAATTTAAAATCACATAGATACCGCAAAGTCACAGACAACATGCTATGACCCACACAAAGCCAGAGAAGCTAAGTAATTAGGAGGATTACGGGATGAGGGGGAGTGTGCATGTATCTCACTGTAAAGGCAAAACAGAGTGGACATTACCAGTGAAAGGGGGAACAGACTAAAATGAGGAAGGGAGAAGGGAACAGGAGTGAGAGAATAAACGGAGAGTGTCCTGGGAAAGACTACTGGAATCTGATGACGTCTCTGGGATGAAGCAGAAACGTAGAGCAATGGATACTTCTAGGAATCTATGAGGGTGACCCTAGCTAAGACTCCCAGAAATAAGAGATATGGAGCCTGAGCAGGTTATCCCCGACAACCAGGCAAGGGACTGGGACACCAACCCCGTAACTAACCATTCAACCTACAATTTATCCTGCCTACAAGATGTAATGGAGTAAAGATGGTACAGACATAGTGGAGTGGCCAACTAGTGAGTGGCACAGCTAGAGAAATGCACCCTGAGAGGAAGCTCACCCAATTGGCCAGGACCCAGAGTCAGGATACCCCAGAGACCTAGGATAGAACCAAACATGATGTCAGGAAAACAGAGTCAATAAAATTACTCCTAATGATATTCTCTTATACTCTTAGACTACAGGCCAGCATAATCGTCTTCAGCAAGGCTTCATCCTTTAATCATTCAACTGAGAGGAGCAGATAAAGCGACATGCAGACAAACATGGGGGAGGACTTGGGTAACTCCAAGGAAGAGAAGAAGGAAGGAATATAGGAGCCAGAGGTGTCAAGGGCATCAGAATAAAACCCAGAGAACCAAGTAACTCGGAGTCAAAGGGGCTCATAGAGACTGAATTGGCAACCAGGGAACATACATGGGATTGACCCTCAAGCCTATATGTTACAGTTATGTAACTTAATGTTCATGAAAGACTCTAAATAGTGAGCAGGAGATGTCTCTGACTGTGTTACCTGTTTTGGGAACCTATTCCTTCTACTGGATTACTTCATCCAGCCTTAATAGAAGAGGAGATGCCTAATACCATGGCTGGTTGAAATCCACAGGATTCCCACCTGTATCTGAAGAGAAACAGTGGAAGAGGAGAGAATGGAGTGGGGACTAGAAAGGGGAAGGAAGGGAAACTCTGATTGCAATGTAAAAACAAAAACAAAAAACAAACAAAAACTACAAAGGAGAAAAATATTAACAATTTAAGAGAAACTTTTAATTTAATAAGTATTTCTATATATGGCCATTGTATAAACATGAGAACACAAACAATACAATCTAAAAGAGGGATTATCATGTTCTTAGCTGTATTTTCACCCTTTTGTGGAATATTTTAATTTTCATTATAATATGTCACTCAAAAATGTTTAATTGACCCAAATTATCTACATGTACAATGAATATTACAGAATGAGTCTGAAAATCTGCAGTTTGCTTCCATTCTAGAGCAACTGATCAGTCATGGAACCTGCAGCATAGAAACATGCTACTTTAGGCCTTTATATAGAGATTTGATTTCTGTTAATTAGTTTTTACCATTGTTATAAACACATAAGAAAAACAACTAGAAAGGATTATTTGGCATCCTGTTTTCAGAGGTGTTAGTCTGTAGCTGGATGCTTCCATTCTTGTGGTACAAGGTGATGCAAAAACATAGGGTAGCGGTAGGAGGGCAGGACATTCAGTGCATGTGTGTGTCCAGAAGCGGGTGTAGCACATATGTGTGGAATCACGCATGGTCCATGGAGTTCATTCTGGAAAGAGAACTTAGTAAAAGCCATGGCCAAGGGGGGACGGTCATTTTAGGTTTCAGTCAATAGTTTTATCTATCTAATCTCCATGTTTTAGTTTGCAACCATTTTTCAGTAGTACATTGTATTATGAACTCTTCTGAGAAATGGATAAATCCATTGATGAAGCCAGAGTTCTCAAAAGCCAATCACTTCTTTATGATCAATCCACAGAGACAAACACATTTTATATAAGAGCCACAAAATGACCCCGAACTCACTTTTAAAGATAATTTGAAAGAATAGCAATGAATAAATCCTTTCCGTGTTTATAACTAGATATTTGTTATAAAGCTGCCCTAAGAAACAAATTTTGGAAAAATTTCAAAGTACGGAGGACAGAATTCTTAGCAAAGGCTTCTAAGAAAGTAAAGAGAATATATATATATATATATATATATATATATATATATATATATATATATATATATATTCTAAGAAAGTAAAGAGAATATATATATATAATTTTAAACAGTTTTTAATTTTCAGAGATACTTGATGGTCATGTTTTCTTCTAGCATTTTCAGTGTTTCGGATTTCACATCTTTGATATATTTGGAGTTAGTTTTTATTCAGGATGATACATCTGGGTTTAATTCATTCTTCTACATGTCAATATTTTCCCAGCAACATTTGTTGATGATGCTATCCTTTCTCCAGTGTATTTTTTTCATTCTCATTAAATATTAGATGGCTGAAGTTTGAAATCATATTTTTGTGTTCTGTTTTGTTCCATTGTTCTGTATGCTACTGTTTTATTTCTTAATGTTTGTTCAGGTTGATGGGATTTATTTGAATTCCATATGAACTTTTGTGTACTTTGGTGAAGAATGAGATAGTGATTCTGATCAGATTTATACTGAATCTAAAAATAGCTTTTGGTAGAATTGTCATTTTCACAATACTAACTCATTCTGTCAAACCATGAAATACAATAGTTTTCTATTTTCTTATGTCTTTCACAATGTCTTTCTTCACAAATATAATGTTTTCATTGTAGAGTTCTTTTATTACTATGGTTAGTTTCATTATTAGATATTTTATTTTCTGTGGGGCTGCTGTATGTCAAAGTGTGACCATGATTTCTTTCTCAGTGGATTTTGTGTTGGTATTTAATACCTCACAAGATACAAGCAAAAGACATAGCTAAGCAAGTATCTGTATAATAGGAAGTTGAGTCCTTTGGCATATGCCAATGAGTGATAAGAGCCATGTGGTAGTTTTGTTCATAGATTTTTGAGGGTTCTTCACACTGGTTTTCATAGTGGAATCCTACCAACAGTTAGTGAGTGGTTCCCCAATACCATTCCATATGTATGCCAAAATTTTTTGTTCATGTTTTGATGTCAGCCATTCTGACTTGGGTAAGATGATACCTCAAATTTGTTTAAATTTATATTTCCCTCATTGCTAAGGATTATGAGTTTTTGAGCTATAGCTTACCATTTTTATGTCTTCTCCAAATGACATTCTGATAATATCCTTTGTGTATTTTTTTAATCATTTGGTTTTCAGTTTGCTGTCATTTTTGCATATTTGTATTTGATTTTTTCTGAGTTATTTGTATATTCTGAACATTAATGATCTATCAGATACATAGTTGGCAATACATTTCTCACTCCCTGGGTTTCATGATCACTTGATTGTTTCCTTATGTATACAGAAGATTTTGAGTTTTTTGTGGTTCCACTTATTAATTGTTAAGGCAAATTGAGTGCTACTCAGAAAATCCTTTCCTATACCTGCATCTTGTCAGGTATTAAATATCAACATCAAACACCCTGAAAAAGATATCATGGCCACACTTTGATATCTAATATTGAATAAAACCCTGGAGGCAAAATTACTCTCCCATAAAAACTTTACATCTGTGACCTTGGAAAAACCACTAAGAAATGAAAAGGTGTCTCAAGCTCATTGTTTGGTAGAATGAGTTAATATTGAGAAAATGACTATTCTACAAAAAGCTGTTTATAGATGCAGTGAAATTCCAATAATAAACCAAATCTCACTCCTCACAAAAATAGAAAAATAATATCTAAATTTTATAGTACTTGGGATGACATTGTTCCTCACAAAATATATAGAATATTTAACCAAAATCCTAGCAAAATGCACAAGAAAACTCTCTTCAAGTTGTTGGTCAAGGAAGTCCAGGATTCTCCTCAAACAATATAGTCTATTGTTGTTGCCCTATATTTCCTAAGCAGTTGTAATTACCATGAAACAAAAAAAAATAACCAAATTGGTTAAACCATCACTAAAATTCAATAATGGCACTCATATCTTTGTGGTAACTAACATCTGTCTAATTAGATTTAAGGCCTGATCAAGTGGAAGAAAATTGTATCTGTTATTGAAAACCTGACCAACTTCCTGGAACTAGTGAAGTTATGGATATTAAATAGGAACCTACTATTGCCACTGTATTAGGCCAGCTTGATTCCTGACCACATTCTACATATTTAGTCTTTTACTCACAGCTATGTGTAGATCCCCTACTTCAGTAAATAAGCTTCTCTATGCAATAGACAGAGTCCCTTAAAGAAAATTTTAATTGGTCAAAATGTAAAAAAACCCTAATCTTACAGTTCCTGGACTCAGCGAATATATCTACAACACATTCCATCTTAAAGTTCATATAAAAATTTTATTTTGAATTTATGCTGGATGTAAGGTCAGAATGAAGCTATGGTAACAAAAGATAAAAGAAGTGTGACAAAGCTACGGCAAGGAAATTGATTCATACACATGAAGAATATTTGAAGAGTACAGATGGGAAACCCAAAGTTCCTATGGCTACACAGTGTTTATAGTTTCATGTGGTAAAGTGGCAATTTTCTCTTTACATCTAAGTTATTATACCTGACTTTATACTTAAAGAGTCCTTATGAAACAGGTCACATTTATTGTTTAAATACATTAAGTTTAATATGGTAATTAAAACTTGAACATGTTGCTTAAATATTTTAGCATCATTAAAAAGGTGTTTTTGTGGTCATTATCTTTAATATCTTTTTTTAAATTTAGAATTGAATGTATGAGTTTTTGCATGTATATTTGCAAATGATTGCAAAAATGAAATATTTTGCTTAGTAAAAATTGACATTTCTAACACAGCATGATCATTATTTACATAGAAAGTAATGTTGCTATTTTGGTATTTTTAAAGAAGTATCTTTTGTAAAATTCTATAAGGCCACATTTGATAGATTGATAAAGGATACATACGCCAAGGTCCACCTGACTTTAAACAACATCTATGCCAGTTCTTTCCCAGATATATGCTCACTCCCTTCAAACTGATGGAATTTTATCTGAGTAAACTTTGTTTCTAGGCTTCCTGAATATCTAACATCCTTTAAATTGTTAGAGCAATTAATTGGAGCAAATGAAGCACTCAAAAAAAAATGGGAGGGAAGCAGAAGATTTGATGGGGGGCAGGGGGAAGGTCACTTTTCACTGCTTGTTCCAGCCATGGCCATATTTTAATCTAGGATGATTTATTTAGACTCAGGTGGCCTGAGGAAACCTCAGTGTTTCAAAGCCATGCTGGCCTTGGTCTTGTGATATCACCTTGAACCCAAGGCTGAATGAATCTGACTCTCCTACAGCACTGGAGCAGGTGCCATCCTAGGCTTCTGATATTGACTGCTATTCTAGGCTTTCACACCTTTCCTCTGCCTCATGATGATGTCATTGTGCAAGACAGCAGCCTTCTTCCTGTTTGAAATGTCTAGAGTTTTCTCCTGATGAGAATCTAATGAATGCACTGTAGCATGTTTTAATTTCATTTTCGTATTCAGAAGAAATTGTAATGCAATGTTTAATAAATAGCTCACTCTTTTTTAATTTCAATTTGTGGAAATATATATTCAAGTCTTTTTCCTTTTATAAAATTTACAAAGAAAGGGAATACCCTACAGATAATTTTCCTGTATTTGGGGACTTATTACACAATCTTTTCTCTTTATTGGGTCTATCATCAACTCCAACCAAAACTAGAAAGCTGTAGTTACTTTATAAATTAAATACCTATGGAGGCCTGGAAATCACTCAGGGCCCTGTGAGGGATCTTTAAAGGAAAGAGAGATAGAATGCACTAATATGAAAGGATAAATAGAAATCAGTAACAGGCAGGGTTAAACTGAGGAGGGAAGAAGATGGCAAGGAAGAGGAGAAAGCATGGAGGGGAGAGAAGTGACACAAAATACTGTTCAAAAAGACGTAAAGAAAGTAATTGTAGAAGCTTCTTATACATGAAGAGGTTAGAATAAAAAAAGAGCTAAAATAGTTACCCTATAATAGGTTAGAGGCTATCAAATAAAAACTCCAGGGTTAGGAAAAGTTACTTCCTGCTGTAGGAAATCCTACAGCCAGTAGCCTTTAAGTTACCCGCCCACTTGGGTGTGACCTCTTATACTATAAATGCCTTGCTTGGTTGCTCTCTCTTTCAACTGTGGGATTCCATTGTTGTTCCCCATTTGAGCAGAGGACTGTGATCTGTGAGTCTTCCCCTAAATAAATAACCCTTTATTACTCAATTCTGAGCTAGTGTAAGATTTCTTTTTAGTGTTCCTTTTCATCTGGCGCTCACGTGGAAGCAAACTCCACATCTTCCAGGTAGACAAGCTTAAAAGGCCTAAAGGGTCCACAGCCCAGACTGGCCAATGATATCCCATGGACACTCCAAACATTACAGTTTATTGACATTGTTATTGGTTACCATCAAGAACTTGGCAGTTAGACCCTGCTGCTGAACATAGCACCTACTTGAGTCATAAAATTTGCCAAAATCATGCTTCATCCTTACTGAATAGTGTGAGTGCTTGAAGGTGTCATGCATGTTTTCAGAAGAGAAAAGGAATCATCAATTTACCAAGGTATTAACCATTTAAACTACAATGATGAATGGCTTGACAAAACATGCACATTTGTGCAATTGTGTAGTAGAATAAATACCATAGGAGTAATCAATCAATATATAAAAATATTTAATATATGGTCCACAAAATGAATCCCATACTTGACAATACTTTGTGTATATCAACTTATGGCTAGACAGGTCATAAGGTCTAGGTAAGAATGTACTCAAATCATGTTGCTAAACTAATCAAGCTGCTAAAAAGATATAGTATTCAACCTATTATTAATTATTTACATTATAACCAGAGATCAATGTATATCTAAGTATCTCAGCTTCCTCACCTGAGAATTTTCACTAGGAGTAGATGGTGATTAGCACATAGATTCAGACATTGTCATAGTGGGGAGAATAAGAGACTACAGAATGTTCAGTCATGAAAGGTTCACATACATACAAATATATCACATTCCACTTCCCATGATCAGAGAAGGTGTTTGGAACCACTGTACTATAACACAATGGTAACCATTAAATACAAGGAAACATTATTTTCTGAACATAGCAAAGCAGCTAAATAACTGAACTCAGGAACTCACATGCCAACACCTTTGTATGCCCAAGAAAGAACAAATTCCATCACATATAAAGGAGATGGGCATACAACCTCACCCCATCAGGGAGCTACTGGCAATTGCTGGCTTCTGGGAGTAGAAAAGATAACTTTTCCCCCTGGTAAGTTGACCACTCTTCAGTGGAAGACCATGCATCCAAGAGAATTTGAGCAGCGCAAATTGGACTTGAAGGATGTTTTTAGAAGGACACCAATCTTGGGTAGTTAGGGAAGGGGACAAGGTTCTGTCAAGAGTTGAATATAACAAAAACACTTCATATGTAACTCAAAAACCAAACTGAAATAAATTAGGTTACTGAACTAATTTTCATTCATTTCACCTATGCTCATATTCATCTTCTATAAACAGTTTGCATTAGATGGAAATGCCACTTTTGGTTAACTCTTGTATTCAGAATTTATTTACTTAATTTATAGTCATTTGTGTAATGATTATACATCAAGTAAATTATAAAATATGGTAGATCAGATATAACCTGGTTTAAAGTAGTTTTTGTCCTAGGGAATGGAAAAAGACTTTTAAAAACACTAATATGTAATATGTGATATTGTATTTAAGTATTATGTTTTTAATGTTACAAAATAATACAATTTATTTAAGGAATACATTGCTCACATTTCCTTTCTATAAAGTATAATCATTTCCACACTAGCTGAGCCACTTCTGTTTCTAACTCTACTGGACTCCCAGTGTAGAAACCATGTATACTCTCAACCTATGAATTTGTAGAAGGTGTCCTACTCTTTTACCCACATGTGTCTTTGTAACTTCCTTGACTCATTTGATTCATTGCCCGTATTTCTTCATTTTTAAGCTCTTTTAAATTAAGTATCATATGCTACATCCTTTATCACACACACGTGTGTGCACATATGCAAGAATGTATGATGAATATAAATCAAAAAGCCACTTCTCCAAAGTGAATGTTAATTTATCTTAAATATAACAAATATCATCTTGTTGACACAAACAATATGGCTCAATTGTTTAAGGGCACTTGTCACCAAGCCTGACAACCTGAGTTCAATCCTTGGGATTCATATGGTGGAATGATAAAGATGACATAACAAATTATATATTTACATTCACACATGACACAAACACAGACACACACAATCATAACACAAATTGTTTTCAATAAAATTGTATTGTTTTATAATTTTTCTTTCAGTTTCATTTTCTTACCTTATTAATGTAGGTTTTCTGGTTTCTAAGTGAGAAAATGGAAGCATTCAGTGAGTCCTCATGCCTCGCGTCAATTATTCAGTTTTGCACAACGTGGTCAACTTTGATGAGCATCAGAACACTATTCATCCCCAGTTGTGCTCATCACTAGCTCACTGTTCAGTAATTTGAATGGGTGCAGTATCTATGTTGTTTCTAGGCCTCTAGGATTATGTCTAATTCATGAATGTACATTGCCATTTTAAAATAGTGTATTTTAAATATTGTCTAGTGTACAGATGTAGAATTTTCTGGGCTTTATTATGCACACTTCCTCCATACTAATTTAAAATGAATGCCTCACTATAAAGTAATATGACTATTTACATTCACACTACAGTACAAGGAGTGACAAATTGGCTTACAGTTTTAGTTACACAGTATGTCTGAAATTAGTATCATGCTGCCATTCCTTTATTATACTGGTGCATGCCAGAGTATATTTTAAAGTGATTATTAGATACACACTTGCGAGTTTTTCCCTATGATTTGTTATTTTATGTATGACATGTATTCTAATTTTACTTGCATAAAAGACATTGGAAATATATTTTTTCATGTCTTTTCAGTTTCATTATATTTTCTTAGAAATTCATTATAAAATTCTCTTTAAAACTGTTATTCCTAATTTTTGAAATTTATCAATCTCAGTCACAAACACTTTTCATACTAAGTGAGAAAACTAATATTTCATTCAATCATCCAATAAGTAATTACCATTAAATTATATGCAGTGTTTTATGTTGATTTCATTAAAAAAGCATATTCATGGATGGGAGAAAATGTTTCAGTATAGTAAGAAAGTGGAAAAGTCCTAGCAGCCTCTGTGTTACCCTTCTGTTTTCCCTGATGTCCTCTGTGGGTGGAGGGGCTTTCCATGCCATGACCATATCGTGAAATGAAGTGCACTGCACCAGCATTAGTTATTTGTTTATTCATCTGCAGTGAAGCACAACTAAAGCCTTCTCTGGATGGTAAGATTTTGAAGGCAGAAATGGTATTTTACCCACCACTGTAATTCCTAACACATAACGTCTATGCTAAAACTATTTTTGTAATGAACAAAAGAAATAAGAATTAATTAATCATAATTAATTCTCTCTTTCACGGATGCTTTTTAAACCTTTTTGTTAGTGTTGTCAATAATATGTATTACATTAGCCTTGCAGTGTGTATAGATTCATAAATGGCATTTACTTCCATTCAAAAGAGGCAGGAGGACCAAATTCTACTTCTTCCTGTAACCCTTAAGACTGTTTATGTAGAAAAATTCTATAAGATTCAGTGTGGCTGGCTTTATGTTGAGGTCTTTGACCCATTTGGACTTGAGTTTTGTGCATGGTGATAGATATGGGTCTATTTTCATTCTTCTACATGTTGATATCCAGTTATGCCAGCACCATTTGTTAAATATGCTTTCTTTTTTTCCTTTTGATATTTTTTGCTTCTTTGTCAAAAATCAGGTATTCAAAGGTGTTAATATCTGGGTCCTCAATTCAGTTCCATTAGTCCTATCTTTTATATGCCAATACCAGACTGTTTTCAGTACTGTAGCTTTGTAGTAGAGTTCGAAGTTTTTTGAGTCAGGTAACCCAGATACAGAAAGACAATTATCACCTGTACGCACTAATACATGGTTTTTAAACATAAAGCAAAGAAAACCAGCCCACAAATCACAATTCCAGAGAACCTAGACAACAATGAGGACCCTAAGAGAGACATACATACATCTAATCTACATGGGAAGTAGAAAAAGACAAGATCTCCTGAGTAAATTGGTAGCAAGGGAACCTTGGGAGTGGGTTGAAGGGGAAGGGAGAGGCAGGGAGGGGAGCAGAGAAAAATGTAGAGCTCAAGAAAAATCAATAAAAAAGACTGTTTATGTAAATCAACTAACTCAAAATGTTTATTTTAAGCAAAGAAACAAAATATTTCATATATCTTGGGGGGTGAATTGTGTTTCTATAAACAATCAATGGACATTTTCAAATGGCATGTAAACTAATATATGTACAAGATACATTTTAATAATCACCAAATTTTTCAAGCATTACTTGAGTTCATAATGAGCAAGTTAGAATGCTTTACTGATGGGAAAATAACAAAAGAGTAAACAATGTCTCTCATCTTAGAGAATTTATAGCCAACATGGGAGAGAAAATGCCATTTAAAAAGGCAAACAAAAGGTAGGAAGAAACATCATTGGATTTGGGCCAGAGAGTACTGTGAGGCTATATCACACAATTTCCGAAGGTTGTGTCTTAATTAGAATATACAAATTCTAAACGAATATAACTGGTGAAACACATATGAAAAGGTGGAAGTAACATTTTACAATGAGCAATAATGTATAAAACTACAACATTACCAAAACAGTATTATACATTGATTAAAAATGTAAATGCAAGATTTTATACTATGAAACTTTTAAAATAAAGAGAAGTTTACTTTCTCTAAAAGCAAAGAGAATCAACATATAAAATTAAACATAAAACAAAACTAAACAAATAGAACAAAGCAAAACAAAAGCAAAGTAAAAAAATCTCTGAAGAGTTAAGGAAACAATAAAATAAACAAAATAACATCGAGGGTATTTGCAAAACATATGGAATAAGTGTTTTAATAAGAAAATACATAATGATCACAAATGATTCAATATCAAAAAATAATAACCCTGTTTAACATGTGCAAACTTCAAATACAGTATTATCTAAAGAAAACATAACTTTATGATGATAACTTTATGTGAAATGCATTCCAAAATATACACGGCCTTGAAAATGATGTATAGATAAAGAAGGTGTGGCACATATACACATTAGAGTTCTAACCTTAGACTAATATGTTAAAATCTGTATACATAAAAAGCAAGTCACATAAAAGATTTCCAGTGATATTGATTGCACCTAACCATTCACAGGATTCTCTGTAGAAGGGTGGCAGGTAACATTATGCCTTACTTTGCTAAAGGTATATTTGATATGTGAGTCTTTGGTATACATACACATGAATATGAATGTTTGCATGTATGTGAACACATGTTTTCATACAGAAACATATGGAGAAGCAAGGTTGATATCAGGCGATTCCCTCAGTCATGGTCATAACTAATTAAAATGATCTTTGGACAAGTACGTCTTAATGATTTTACTCTAACAAAAAACATAAACATTATTTAATTTTATTGAATAGATTAATCTCCCAATAATAATTTTTGATTTAATCTTAGATTAATGTTATATGTCACTCTATAAACCAATAATGTCTATAGCAGGCTTCTGATAACCCCTATTGTACATATATCCTGTTATTTGTTTATAATAAGCATGTTAGTTGTATCAAATAAACACTTTGACTTAGAAATAAGAAAGGACAGTAAATAATAAAATGAAAGTATTAAAATTAAAGAAAGTAGGCCAGTATGAAGGAAGAAAAGTCACGATTTCAATAAAGCAGTGATAAAAGGAAAGTTCATAGCACTAAATACCTACATAAAGAAAGTGGAGAAATTACACACTAGTGACTTAACAGAAAACCTGAAAGCTATAGAACAAAAAGAAGCAGACTCATCTAGGAGGAGTAGAAGACAGGAAATAACCAAATTTAGGCCTGAAATCAACAAAATAGAAAAAAAGAAAACAATACAAAGAATCAATGAGACAAAGAGGTGGTTCTTTGAGAAAATCAGTAAGATAGACAAACCCTTATCCAAACTAATCAAAATGGAGAGAGAGAACATCCAAATTAACAAAATCAGAAATGAAAATGGGACATAACAACAGACACTGAGGAAATTCAGTGAATCAATAGGTCATACTACAAAAAGCTGTATTCCACAAAATTGGAAAACGTAAAAGAAATGGATGATTTTCTAAATAGATACCATGTAACCTCTCTTAAATAATAGAACTTATAATCCACACTTTCTTGATCCATTCTTCCATTGAGGGACACCTAGGTTGCTTCCAGGTTCTGGCTATTACAAACAATGCTGCTATGAACATAGTTGAACAAATGCTTTTGTAGTATGATTGGACTTCTCTTGGGTATATTCCCAAGAGTGGTATTGCTGGATCCTGAGGTAGGTTGATTCCCAATTTCCTGAGAAACCGCCACACTGATTTCCAAAGTGGTTGCACAAGTTTGTATTCCCACCAGCAATGGATAAGAGTTCCCCTTACTCCACATCCTCTCCAGCATAGGGAATCGTTGGTGTTTTTGATTTTGGCCATTCTGACAGGTGTAAGATGGTATCTCAAAGTTGTTTTGATCTGCATTTCCCTGATTGCTAAGGAAGTTGAACATGACCTTAAGTATCTTTTGGCCATTCGAACATCCTCTGTTGA
>PVIU01019137.1:0-37088 GCA_004026605.1 Ondatra zibethicus | reverse complement strand
GAGTGGCATGGTTTGTACATTCTAACTGCAGAGGACACAGGGTGTAATCTTTGGGCTGAACAGCTAGTTCTTGTCTCACAGTAGATGTGCTGGTAGCCTGACCCTATCTTTCTTGGTCCACAGAACTCCACATACATTTCTGCTGTTTACAAGTCACACAGCTTACGATTGCTTTTGTTTATGAGATGTAGGTCTTGCTCTGTTTCCCAAGCTGCTCTGTAAGTCCTGGGATCATGCAATATTCCTGTCTCAGGTCCTGAGTAGCTGGGGCCTCAGACACCCATCACAATATCTGGGGCAGTTCATGATCTGACTGGAACAACAACTTGAACTTAAGAAGACATCAGGACTTAGGGTAAACATATTTTCCACTGGACAGTTGCAAATATGTGGAAACATGGGGTTTGTTGAGAGAAAGGAGTTTTGACATAACCTACCCCATAGTTTCTGGGTCTTCTTCCTGGAGAAGAGAGAGAGAATGGGAAGAAGATGAGGGGAGAGATGAAAAAAGGATCTATTCCTTTAGTGGATAATACAGTGGAGTATGGAGAAGATGGGGTACTTTGGGGCTCAATTATCCATTTATTCAGCGGGTCTAAACATATGGCATGGATGTCTGTAGAGGTTAGGAATGGTTATAAAATGTTGGAATCAACTCCTAAAGGGCTTTGGGACATCAGGTTAACCCCATATTCACAAACACTTACTTTTCCTCACAGGTGGCACTATAGATCTTTGTGCTTTCCTAGGGCTGCTTTAGTTCCTGGATCTTCTGTGGCAGTGTTTTGGTCCAGACCTGTAGGCTTCTGGCCTTATGGGCCTGGTCCATAGAAGGCTGGATGTCCAGTTGCAAGTACTGCTCATCATGATCCAACATGGGCCCTCACTGTTGGGGTTCCTGCAGATGTGCCACCAACAGGGAAGGGTAAATGTCACACTCATTCCAGGTCTGCTCCTTTGATTTGGATCAGGGAAGTAGACAAAGCAGGCTTGCAGGTTCTGGGAATTAATGGGGGAGGTGTTCTGATATAGGATACAAGAGTGCTAACTACTAGGGTCTACTCCATGTAGGGGAAGACTACTGGGCCTGTTCTCAGAGGCAAGATCTAAAGACCATTTCCATAATATTGTTGCTCACCTGACATGCCATTGCAATATGACTAGTAACTGACAACTGCAAAATATCTGTCTGAATGTGCCATGGGGCAGAGAGAATATTAGGTGATGAAAGAGCCATACATACTAAAGTGGCCACCATCCAAAGGGGACAGTGAGATAGGAACATACTCCTGAGAGATTGGCGGTGGTGAGATTTCTCTACCATGTCGTGCAAAGTTGGCCCAGGACTTCCTCCTCCTCCTCCTCCTCAGTGAGGTCACCTGAAGACAGGAGACAATGGTCCAGGTCCTGGCCATACCATGAAACTATTAATTAATGCTTCACACTTGCCATGTCAGATACTACTCAACCCTGAACTATTGACCCAGTTCTGTTCCTCCCCTACAACCCAAGATCCAAGATACATCCATGCCTCTTAGTGAATTTCTCCAGGCTCAATCTGGATCCAGTTCACCTTCATTTTCTCTAGCATAAGATAGAGTAGAAAAGAATCAGATTACAAACCCAGTTAGATTTTTGAGTTGAGAGTTGGTGCACACTTGATTTTGTCATCTCCCAGAGTCTTGGATTCCTCAGATGAACTGAGAGCTTAGATATCCTTCAGATATTAATCTTGGGTTCCATCTACTTCATGGAAAAGAAGGAAGACTTACAGTTCACTCCTCAGAAGAAGGAGCCAAAGACAAATGCAGCCTCATCAGTATGGTCAGCATTCACATAGGGTGGCCTGACACAATTTAGTGACAAGACACCTTGGTCTTGTGTTATCTAGAATTGCAAGAGTTGAGTGTGGAGTTCCAGCATGGAGCATTGACTGTGGAATATCCCATTAAATAACTCTGCATACCAGGGCCATAGTTTGTGCAAGTCATAGAATATCACTCAGTTCTTTCCTCATCTGTATTTAGACAAGACTACTTTCTTACACTCAATATAAGTATTTACTAAATAAAGACCCTCAGTTGTCTGGAACCAGAGACATGATCCAGACATGGGTCAGGCCTGGACACTACAGCACTCACCTGGGACGACAGCTCTGAGCTTCCCCTCTTGGTCCATTAAGGTATAATCATGCTGAAAGTGTGCTACTTGGAGAGCAGGGACCATGAACATGAGGTCTCCCATCATCTCTGTGTACTGTATTTGGAGGGTTTGTGGGTCCCCAGTGTCCTCCATGTACTCTTCCATTAGCAGGTCACTACACTCGGAGGTATAGGCCCATATTTCTATATGGTATGGCAGCCAGGCCCTGAAGCCATAGGCCCCACCTGAGGTGGTCACTGCCCTAACAAAAGGTCAGGATGTTGGTGCTCCTTTCTTTGTTATTTGGAGGATGCCTGATAGAGATGCTAATTCAAGCCTACATGACAGCTAGCATACTCAGCAGACAGGTAGATGCAAACAGGATGTGACAAAACACCATTCACCTGGTTAACTAGGAGACAGAATGCTGGTGTATTTCCCGCTCAGTTTATGTTTTGGTATAAAAGCTGTTTGGAGAATAAACAAGGGGAATTCTTCAGGATGTGACCTCAGGACTTCATGAGGGACCACTGAGAATCTCCCTCCCGATAAAACCATGTGAGCTGTGTCTTTATTCCCGCGCCTCCACGCCGGTCCAGAGAGAGTTTATGTTGGGGTCTGATCGAGAGAAATAATTTATGGTCCAGGCTAGCACCGGACCCCAACAGGGAGGTAACATCTACACCAAAGGGTTGGGAAGAATGAGGTTAGGCAGGTACTAGGATAGATCAGCAACAGCCTTGGGATAAGGGAAATACAGATGAATTGAGATATGGAGGAAAGTTCTGGGTGGCCTAAAATAAACACATGCACAAACACAGCAACCCTTTTTCTAGGAATGCTTTCTAAACAAGATAAATGTCAGTCCTCTTTATATGTGAAGGACCAAAGTAATCTCACCATCTATTGTTCTTTTATGCTCTTAAGGATTGCTGGCAGGATCTCTCAGTTATCCCCTTTATTGTCTGAGAAGCACAAGAGATCTGGGGTGAAGAGAAGAGTTTTAAGCATGGCATGGTGTGGGTATGTGTCAACTGGTCTCTGAGGTTCCAGCTGCCCACTATGAGTCCCCAGGCACAAAGGAGATTAGAAAGGAGTCTCACCATATTAAGAAGCCAGCTGTACTCATCATTGTTGGCACCAATGATGCTAGAGACAGGTGAAAACCAGCAGAGACCAACAACTCCTGGGTAGGCTTGGGTAGAAACTCTCTATGCACCATAGCAGGGATGACCAGGAAGACCCGAGGGGCTTTCAAAGTTGGTTTTTAAATCTAATAACACTAATGGCCATTGAGTGTTCTCTAACACTTTTCTGGCCATTGGGTAATCTCCATCATTTCTCCTTTTACTAATTTGTCTCAGGATGGTCATCATTATTACACCTCCCCCACTTAACCTTTGAAGAGACCCTGCACTTAGCTTAGCTTATGTATGTGTTCATTTTATATTCAGAGTTAAAAGGCTGCCAAGTCATGCAGAAAGAGTAATTTGCCCAGAGTGGTAAAGTATTTCTGTTACACACCCTGTTGTCTCCCATCTTCCTAGCCACACAGTTCTACCAGACCTATTGATAGTGAAGCTCTGCTTCACTCTTGCCTCATTAACAATGCACCAGTGTCTCTGAGTACACAGTCTCACAACCAGATAGATTTACCACTGTCTGAAAATATAAAATGTTGTAGAATATTATTTGACCTTTAAAATGGGAGTCAAAAATGTGTTGCATTGGTAAAAAGGTTATGCTTTTGTTTCCACAGGAAATGAAAGGCTATGGATTTTTTTCAAGGTTAATAGTGATCAGGTTTGATAGGTAAAGACCCCTTGAAAATCCTGACTACAGACATAAAGAAATAAACCTGGAATAACTGAAAGACAGCTGATGTATATTTTACCTGCTCAAACATAGAACAAAAAAATATCATCTTTGATTGGCTTGTGCACAACACCTAGTCCATATTTCTGTTAATGCAGAAATGTGTGTCACCTTTGAAAGTTTATGTGTTTTCAGAGCAGGGGAACCAGATACTGGTGAAAACAGGTGGCCCAGGTGATCCAGCTCCTCAGATGCCTCTGTTGTCCTTTCCTCAGAGTTCTTCAGGCAGAACAGCCTGAAGGCTGCTGGCTGAGATGGTCCAGCCTTATAGACTGTTCTAACCAGGACTGCAGATAAGCCTTGTACCTTCCCATTGCACAAGGACTGGACAACAAATGTTATTGCTAGTTTCATTAGGATTTGATCATTATTTCAATTTTCTCAGGCTCCCTAAATATGCCTTCATCCACAGACAACAGGAAGCAGTCTAGAGAATACAGTGCACACATTCTTAAGAGGTGGGGAGGTGAGTTTTGGTTATTTGGAGGGTTATGGGTGTTTGTCATCATTTGAAGAGAATATGGGAATATAGGATAAAAGACAACTATTAACCTCAAATATTTTGTATTGGAATGGAGTTTGGTATAATGATACAAATTTAAAGTTATTTTTATTGTATTATGTTTCTACTCTTGTTTAAGGTATAGTGCTTATGCATCTCATTAAAAACATAATGTATAATTAAGAAATGTAGGCTAGTAGTTAGTCATCTATAGTAATCAAAGTTGTAGTCATATTAGATATGTTTTCAAAGTTAAGTAGATATATTTAGATAGATAGATGATCTTCAAACACTTCAAAGACCTAAAGAATAGGGCATCTAATATGTTTAATAACATGAGGTTTTTTATGACAGTGAAACACATCTACTTCTGGCAGCATCAATATATTTCAGAGAAGATGATAGGCATTGAAGAACCTCTATATGGAATTTACTTTCATTATGGCAAAGTTAGTCACTGGACTAAGAAACTGTTCTTGCCTTGACTACTGACAGTATGCTGTACAAACTAAACAAGCAGGGCACAAAGGAAAAAGACTGTTAAACTTTTCCAAAACAAAGAGGGAGAGTACTTCAAAATTTCTGCTTTATAGACGAGTCTGCCTTATATTCTAGACATGTAGGCAAAAAACGGATGGCCTGGCATTGCAGAGGAACCTTGGGTGACTGTCCTGGCAGCCAGATGTCTCTGTTGTTTCTTAGTTTTAGAAGTTGCTTGCACTGTACTTTTTGCTTACTTAGGTAATATTATATCATCTGGGGTCTATGATGAAGTTGAAGACTAGATAATTATAGTTATTGTTTTCCTTAGTTATAATAAAAGGTAAATTAGGTACAAAACTTTGGACTCACTAAGATAGGATAAATAATGGAGTATTTTCTTTAAATTTGCCAAATACAAATAGAATTAGCATAGTAGATATAATCCTTACTTGATAACTGTTCTTGTTGTATATAGTTTTACTATGTTAAAGTTAAAACCTTTCTTTTTATTTAGACAAAAGGGGGAAATGTAGAATATTATTTAAAAATTTTTTTATTTAAAAGTTTGTTATCATATTACATACCAACCACAGTTCTCCCTCTCCCCCCTTCCTGATTCCCCCCTTCCCCCACCCAACACCCCATTCATTCTTCAGAAAGGGTGAGGCCTCCTGTGGGGAGCCAACAAAGCCTGGCATCTCAAGTTGAGGCAGAACCAAGCCCTCTGTGCCCCACACCCCTCCGTATCAAGGCTGAGCAAGTTGTCACTCCATAGGGAATAGACTCCAAAAAAACCAGTTCATGCACTGGGTATAAATTCTGGTCCCACTGCCAGTGGGTTCACAGACTGCCCAAACCACAGAACTGTCACCCACATTCAGAGGGCCTAGTTCAGTCCGATGCAGGCTCCCCAGCTGTTATCAGTCGAGTCAGTGAGCTACCACTAGCTTGGGTTAGGCGTTCCCCCACCATGATCTTGACCTCTTTGCTCATAAAATCCCTCCTCCCTCTCTTCAGCTGGATTCCAGGCACTTGGCCCAGTGCTTAGCTGTGAATCTCTGCATCTACTTCCATCAGTTGCTGGATGAAGGTTCTATGATGACAATTAGGGTGGTCATCAATCTGATTACAGGGGAAGGCCAGTTCATTCACCCTCTCCAATATTTCTAGGAGTCTTAGCTAGGGTCATTGATGCATGATTAATAAAATCTCAGGAAGAAAAATTGAAATTTAACATGAAGGTCAAAAAAGCAAAACAGCTAGTCACTGGCTCTTACCTCTACCTCAGTCTGAAATGGTGATCCTGCCTCCCAGAATCTCAGAAGGAGACTGAGACTGAGAGCTGTCTCCTCCTGTTTTATATTCCTCTCTAGGGCTGGAATTAAAGGTGTACACCACTGGGATTAAAGAAAGGCACTGCCAAGTTTTTATGGCAACTAGTGTGGCTACTGGGATTAAAGGTGTGTGTTATCATTGCCTGGTCTGGAAGGCTGACAGGGGCTGTTTCATTTATTAAATAAAAGGCAAGCTTAATTATTAAAATACAAATGAAATGCCACTACAGGTCATCCTTGTAGATTCGTGGGAGTTTCCCTAGCACCAGATTTCTCCCTAACCCTATAATAGCCCCCTCTATCAAGATATCTCTTTCCTTGCTCTCCCTCTCTGTCCCTTCCCCAGCTCAAGCATCCCATTCCCTCATGTTCTCTTCTCTCCCCATCACCTCTCATTCCCCTACTCCATTTGCTCAGGAGAGCTTATCTATTTCCCTTCCCAGAGGCATCTATGCATGTCTCTCTTGGGTTCTCCTTGTTACCTAGCTCCTCGGGGTTTGGATTGTAGACTGGTTATCATTTTCTTTACATCTAATATCTACTAATGAGTGATTACATACTGTGTTTGTCTTTCTGGGTCTGGGTTACCTCCCTCAGAATGGTTTTTTCTAGTTCCATTTATTTGCCTGAAAATTTCAAGATGTCATTGCTTTTTTTTTTCCTCTGAGTAATAAATACTCCATTGTGTAAATGTAACACATTTCTTTAACCATTTATAGGGTAAGGGGCATCTAGGTTGTTTCCAGGTTCTGGCTATTATGAATAATGCTATGAACACAGTTGAGGGATTGTCCCTGTGATATGAATGTACCTCCTTTGCATATATGCCTGTGGAGGCCCACAGATAAAAGCCTGTTCCATCTTGACTAAAGGTCAGAGGATTTAAGTTTATTTTTGCTCTTTCAAAGTTGTTGACAGCAGGTGGGACTACAAGCAAGAGATCCTGACCTACGGAGTGGTTAATTAGTATTTGGAGTATAGAGGTGGATCTGCTCCACTTTGCTATTCCTGCTCCTTCAGAGTAGATTGACAGGGCTTTCCCGGGATTGGTTGCCAGCAGGATACTTGGTCTATCCCTTATATCATGTTAATGAAGTCTGTTGTCTCCCCACTCCTCTTTTGGAGTAGAGTATATAAGCATGTGGAGAATAAACATGGGCGGTCCAGTATTCACTGAATTTCTCTCCTGATGCTGTGCTGTGTTTCTGCCTTTTATTTCTCTCATATCTCTATTCCTTATATTTAATATTTCTTATCCTCATACTCATACCCTGGAATGTGCAAATTTCATCAAGGTTGGACTCCGACAGATGGTGCCCAATGTGGGGCCCTGACAGACACCCTGAAAGTAGGATGCAGGACAGATGAGGTGCTGATGTGTGACCAACACTATAGGAGAAAAACCTTGAATGACACTAAGTGAGTTTCACACTGCAGGCAAGGTGAGAACTGGGCACTCAGAAATAGACAATAATGGATAATAAAGGAGGAAAGGTGGGGGATGATACATTGGGAGTAAAATATTTGTATATAATTGTAGATATGGGACAGGAAAAAGCAATCAACTGTCTGTACAATTGCCTAGAGATATCTTAAAGGACAGGGAGCTCAGGTGCAACAGCGGCAAGTACGGATAATCTTAGAATTTATAGAGCAGCTGTGCCCTTGGTTTTCTGAGTATGGGACCGTGGATGCTGCAACATAGAAAGAAATTGGGATAAAAACCCAACGACATTACTATGAATATGGGCCTGGAAGCATCTCTACAGATAGTCTCATTTCTGTGTGCTTATACAGGAGAGCTTGGAATTAAACTCCGAACAGCAGGTCATACTTCCCCCTGAACCGGTTAGAAATGAGATAGAACCCTCTGTGCCACTGGAGGAGTTGCTAGATGAGGAAGCATTTACAGGACTGGGTGATTATGATTGGTCAGAACCCAATAACTTAGAGGAGAAAACAATTAAGTACAATAGTGAGGAGTTGCTACCTCCCTTGCTTCTGGCCAGCAATGTTGAGAGGCAGAGACATGGCGGTAAATTCAGCAGGAAAGTCTTGAAAGAGTCAGGGAAAGTGGAGGCTCTGCATGACCCCTCTTATCAGATCGTGTATCTCCCTTGCAAACAACCATTAGAGGGGCTGCTCACAGGGGAAGACATGCAAGGGTTTCAAATGCTTCCTGTAATAGAGCAAAGAATTACTCAGGGAATCTGGTCAGGGCACATGTTCCAATATCATTCAAACTACTCAGAGAATTAAAAGCAGTTCATGTGCAATACAGCCCTACAGCTCCCTTTACCCAGATGCTCCTGAAAAATATGTCTCTAGAAGCTCTGCCCCAGGGGATGGAAGCATTTGGCCAAAACTTGCCCACCAGGAAGTGACTATCTGTTGCCCAAAACTGAATTTTCAGAACAATGTCAGGCCACAACTGAGAGAAATAGGACTCAACAAGTTTCTATTTTTTTATGAAATGCTTATAGGTGAGGGACCTTACACAGGAATAGATCAGCAGATAGATTTTGATATAGCAGCATATGCTCAACTTAATGCAGCTATAAAAAGGCTTTGAATAAACTTCCATCTTCAAAAGAGCAGACTGAGGAATTGTTTAATATAAGACAGGGACCTGATTAATTGTTTCAGGACTCTGTCTCCAGGCTGATGCAGACATCAAACAGGTTGATTGGAGATACAGAAGCAGGACTTTTGGTACTTAAACAGCTAGCCTTTGAGAATGCCAATGCTATATATAAAACTGCTTTAAGGCCTTTTAGAAAGAAAGGTAACATCTCTGATTATATTCAGACCTGTTCAGATACTGGCCATTCGTATACACAGGGACTGACTATAGCCAGTGCTTTACAGGGAAAGACAATGATGTTCTCTTCCAACAAAGAAATCAAAGCCCAGAGAGAAGGAGGGCTACAGGGCCTCCTGAAAGCTGCTTCGAGTGTGGCCTTATGGGACATCGGATCAGGCAATGTCCCAATAGGAGAGTAAGCCCAGGGGCAAGGAAAGAACCAGGAATGTGACAGAGATGCAGGAGAGGAAAACATTGGACTAATGGATGCAGATCAAAGAGAGATGATCAAGTGAATCCCTTACTGGGAAATGAAAAGAGAGGCTCGCCTCAGGACCTGAGACAAATCTATGGGGCAATCCAGCAACCTGTTTCCCCAGAAGGAAATCCTTTCAGGACCTGTAAGAGCAACCCTAGGCAGTGCGGGGCTCAAGCTCAGCTCTTCCAGCTATACAGTTTTGACTCCTGAAATGGGGATGCAGGCTTTCCACACTGGAATTTATGGGCCTTTACTGGAAAGCACTGTAGAATTATTATTTGGGAGAGGTAGTACCACTATGCAAGGGATCCTTGTTGCTCCTGGAATAACTGATGGTGGTTTTGAAGGAAAAATCAAGGTTATGACTCACTCTCCTAATGGAGTTTCTGTGGTAGAGACAGGACAGAGGCTTGCACAATTAATTATATTACCAACAGTGCAAAGTAGAAGTCAAGTTAAGGGAGGTAAGAGAGCAAAGGATGGATTTGGTTCATCGGATGCCTATTGGCTATAAGCCATATGTCAACAACAACCAGAACTTACTTTGTTTATAAATGGAAAAAGGTTTTCTGGTCTTCTAGATATTGGTGCAGATTTTTCTTTTCAATTATAATTGCCAGTCAATGATCTTCTAGATAGCCAAAACAGAGACTATCACACAGTTACAAGAGATTGGTCAAACTCAAAATCCTGAACAAAGTAGTAATGGACTTTCCTGGAGAGATGGAGAGGGTCATGAAGGAACTTTTCAGTCATATATTATACCTCATTTACCTGTAAATTTGTGGGGCTGAGACATTATGACCTGAATGGGAGTATATTTATATGCCCCCAACACAGTTATGCTAATCAAATATTGCAGCAAGGGTTGTTGCCCAATCAAGTGCTGGACAAAGAGAATGAAGGACTGATCCTAACACACCCAGTGAAAGGCCTCCCAGAGAAGGATTAGGGTATTTTTAGGAGAGGCCACTGAAAAGCCTGCGCTTCATGCAGGCCCATTTATTTGGAAAAGTGACAAGCCTGTATGGGTAAATCAGTGACCTCTAACAGAAGAAAAAAATGACAAGTTGCCCAGCGGTTAGTGCAGGAACAGCTGGATAATGTTCACATTATACTCTCCAATTGCCCCTGGGATTCTCCTCTTTTTGTGATTAAAAACAAATCAGGAAGATGGATATTAATACAAGATTTAAGAGAAGTCAATGAGATCACGCAACCAATGAGGGCTTTACAGCCCAGGTTGCCTTCTCCAAAAGCTATACCAAAGGACACCTATAAGATTACTTTAGATTTTAAAGATTATATTTATACCATCCCTTTGGCACCACAAGATTGTCAAAGATTTGCATTTAGTATCCCATCAGTTAATTTTAAAGAGCCAATGCGAAGATATCAATAGAGCGTCTTGCCTCAGGGTATGACAAACAGGGCTACATTATGCCAGATATTTGTGGCTCAGGCTGTATAAAATGTTAGATACCAATTTACACAAGCTTATATTATCCATTATATGGATGACATCTTGCTTGCTCATAAAAATGATGGGGTTTTACTTGAGGCATATGGACAGCTTCATCAGAGTCTTACCCATGGAGGGTTAGTTGTTGTTCCAGAGAAGGTGCAAAGGCACCCACCTTTCCAATATTTAGGTCATAAGTTATACCCTAAAGAAATTAAGCCTCAGGAATTGGAAACTGGAAATTGGAAATCAGGAAGGATAGCTTACAGACTCTGAGTGATTTTCAGAGGTTGTTAGGAAATATCCAGTGGCTAAGACCTCATTTAACACTCCCTATGGGAGACCTTGAGCCATAAGTAAAATTCTTAAGGAGAGCATTGACTCAAATTATACCAGACAGCTTACAGAATCTGCCAGGCAGGTACTGGAACAGGTGGAGTATGCAATACTGAAACAGTGGGTACATTATATTAATTATGATCAACCTTGGCAAGCATGTATGTTGCCTACAAAAGTTACTCCTACAGTGGTATTTTTTTAAAAAAAATATTTATTTATTTATTATGTATACAATATTCTGTCTGTGTGCCTGCAGGCCAGAAGAGGGCACCAGACCCCGTTACAGATGGTTGTGAGCCACCATGTGGTTTCTGGGAATTGAACTCAGGACCTTTGGAAGAGCAGGCAATGCTCTTAACTGCTGAGCCATCTCTCCAGCCCCCTACAGCGGTATTATGGCAAAACTTATCCACTTATTATTATCCACTTATATGGATATACCTTCCCGTTTTGTCAGTCAAGGTATTAAACTCTTATTTTGAAGCAGTAGCTTGTTTAGTACAGAAGAGCAGGATGAAATCTAGGTGATATTTTGGCAGGGAACCTATTATTATCAATGTTCCTTATACTAAGCAACTGATTGGTTATTTCAAAATAGTGATTCTTGGGCAATTGTGTTTGCTCAGTTTGCAGGCTGAGTTGATAATCTTTCTCCAGTTTATCAGTTACTGCAATTTGCACAACTAAATTCCTTTATTTTCCCTAAAGTTGTAGTGAAAGATCCCTTAAAAGATGCTATGTTAATTTTTACACAGCCTGGAAGAGCAGCATATGTTGTTGATGGTAAGGGACACATAGTGCAAATAGAACTGGCCTCAGCTCAAATAGTTGAGCTGCAAGCTGTGTTGCTGTGGTATTTCAGTTTTTGCAAATAATGCATTTAATTTATATACTGATATTCATTACATTTTTAAACCTCTTCAGATATTGGAAACTGTTCATGCACTGGGACTGGCAATAAGCAAGTTAAGATGGTGTTCCAACAAATTCAAAGATGCCATTCATCAAAGGAAGTTGCCATGCCTTGTGGGTCATATCAGAGCACATTCAACTCTTTCTGATCCATTGACTGAAGGTAATGCTTTAGCTGATAAGTTTGTCAAGTTGATTACATTATCTCATGTTGAACTTGCTCAATGATCACGTGCTTTACATCATTAAAACAGTAAAAGTTTAAGAAAACAATTTGGATTAATAGGAGAAATTATTCGTCAGATTATTAAACAATGTGATATATGTCCACAATATTTACCTGTACCTCATCTGTGTGTAAATCCTCGAGGCCTGCTTCCTAATCGTTTATGGCAAATGCTTCACATTGAAGAATTTGGCAAATTAAGATATGTGCATGTGACAATCAATACATATTCAGGTTTCTTAATGGCCTCTGCACAAACTGGAGAAGCCACTAAGCATGTGATAACTCATTGCTTAAAGTGCTTTTCATATATGGAAACGCCTAAAGCTATAAAGATGGACAACAGGTCTGGAAAAAAGCCTTTCAGCAATTTTGTTCCCAAAGAAACACTGAACATATAACTGGCATTCCTTATAATCCTCAAGGATAAGAAGTTATGGAGTGTTCCCACAGCTCCTTGAAAACTCAACTTCAAAAGATAAAAACAGGAGAATGATACCCACAGTCGTCACATAATGCCTTAAATCATGCTCTTTTTACTATAAATTTCTTGAATATAAATTCCCATGAGCAATCTTCTGCGAACACATTTTGGCATGATGGCACCAAGGTGACTTTCGCTAAAGCAAGGTAGAAAGATCCTTGCACTGGATTATGGAAAGGACCTGAACCTGTATTAATGTGGGGTTGGGGTATATCTGTGTTTTTTCACAGGAGGAGAATGAAGCAAGATGACTTCCAGAACATCTAGTCTGGTATGTACAGCAAAAGGATGCCAGTCCTGATGACATCGTAGCCACTGGTGTCCCCGCAGAGGTTCCTGAACCTGTGTTCCTGACTTTGTTAGGCCACCATGCTGCAGTCTGAGAAGGGATGGAAGATCATGGTGATGGTTGGCAATCTCTAGCTTCTGCGTGGACCTACTGTACAAACTTCCATACCCTTAGTGAATCCTGTTTACTTTGGAGCCTGTCCAAGAACGCCACTGAGTGTTTGACAGTTTATCCATACTATAAACTGTCTTGGGACACAGGACTCATTTGGCCAGTATGGTATTCACTCTGCTGTTGAAATTCAGGACCTGAGAAAAGATTCATAGCTCACCCATCACAGAAACCTTTTCTTGTCTTTTGATTAGAACAGATTTAAGAAAATTGTGATTTGAAAATTTTTTATTGTTAATTTCCATACTAGCATTATGGTATTGATTTGTTAATGTTTGTAACTGCTTTAGTTCATTATGAAGATGTTACTGATTAGAAAATTATTAAAGCTTGTATGAGAGGATTTTGATATTGCCAATGAGTCCTTAGATTTGATATGTTTAAAAGGACAAATCTGAAGTTTGATTGTAGTTGAAAACTGTTAAAGACATCCTAGAACGATTTAAAAAGGCAATCCCACCTCTGGCCATCCTCCACTCCTTTGTTAGGAGATGTTGTAGATATAGGAGTATATGTATCACAAAGCATTATCTGCTTGTATATGATTATCTAGTTGTTTGTGAACTCTCTTGACAGAAAATTGGCTCAAAGGTACACGGAGCCCAGAGATGCACTCTCCCTTAACCCTTTATTTACAGATAGCCAATGACGGGTAAGGTTTTGTCCCTCCCCAGGCAATCTAAGACAGAAAATACATGATGTAATGTATGTACTGATGATGGGTAAGTCTGAAAAGTGGAAAAAGGGCCCCCAAGTCAGGCACAATCATCTCCTGTAGCAGAAGCACAGGCTTTATTAAATAAAATAAAAGGGAGGAATTGTGAAGGCCCACAGATGTGAGCCTGTTCCACCTTGACTAAAGGTCAGAAAATTTGAGTTTATTTTTGCTCTTTCAAAGTTGTTGGCTACAGGTGGGACTACAAACAAGAGATCCTGACCTACAGTGTGGTTAATTAGTGTATGGGGCATAGAGGTGGATCTGCTTCATTTTGCTATTCCTGCTCCTTCAAAGGAGATTGACAGGACGTCCAGGAATTGGTTGCCAGCAGGACACTTGGTCTATTCCTTATACCATGTTAATGAAGTCTGTTGCTTCCCCTCCCCTTTGCGAATGAAGTGTATAAGCATGTAGAGAATACATGTGGGTGTTCCAGTATTCACTGAATTTCCCTCCCAATGCTGTTCTGTGTTTCTGCATTTTATTTTTCTCATATCTTTGCTCCTTTTGTTTAATAATTCTAATCCTTACACTCCTACTATGGAATGTGTGAGTTTTGTCAAGGATGGACCCTTACATATGCCCAAGAGTGGTATCACTGGGTCTTAAGGTAGACTGATTCCCAGTTTTCTGAGAGACTGCCGTACTTATTTCCAAAGTGGCTGTACAAGTTTTCACTCCCACCAGGGTTGGAGGAGTGTTCTCCTTACCCCACATCCTCTCCAGCATATGTTGTCATCAGTGTTTTTGTTCTCAGCCATTTTGACAGGTGTAAGATGGTACCTCAGAGTCATTATGATTTGCATTTCCCTGATGGCTAAGAATGTTGAGCAATTCCTTAAATATCTTTCAGTCATCTGAAATGTGGAATATTATTTTAACTAGGCAAAGATGCAGTACATTTGTTTATGCTACAGAATATTACTTTAACTGCAGAAAGGTGTATTACTTTTGCTTATGTTGTATTGGTTTAATTATGAAAAGCTGTTTTACCTTGCCTGCCTGAGGCACCTGATTGGTTGGTCTAATAAAGAGCTGAATGTCCAGTAGCTAGGCCTATAAAGGATAGGTGGGGCTGGCAGGGGGAGAAAATAAATAGGAGAAGAAATCTAGACTCTAGAGAGAGAAGAAAAGAATGAGAGAAGGAGGAGAGGAGGAGTGACATGCCCAGGGCAAGAAGCCAGGTTGACATAGAGGAGCAGTGAAAGCAAGATATACAGAAGTAAGAAAGCCACAAGGCACAAGGCAAAAAAGAGAAACAAGTTAATTTATGTTAAAGGAGCTCAGAAACGTGCCTAACCAGGCCACACATGCAAAACTAATAAGATTCTGTGTCATGATTTGGGAGCTGGTTGGTGGCCCAAAAGAAAAGCCCGGTACAAGATAAGGTAGGGTCTGCCTGATTATCCTAGGCAGACAGAAGTTGTGGAGACCCAACTAGATGTCCCTGCTCTTTAATAACCACAGCATAGTATGACATGTATGGATTGAAGTATGAAACTGTTCCCATTTTCCTGTAACTCAGAGCTGACAGTCAGAGGTAACTATGCATACTTCATTTTTCATCCCCTTCTCTCATTCTTTCTGTGTGTACGAGTGTGCATGTGACTGTGTGTCTCTATGATTCTCTGTGTGTTCCCAACGGAGTGCAGGTTTATCCACAGTAAAGTTTATGCATGATAGTAAGAGAACCACCTTACATGTCAGGCTTCACCTTCTACCGCCTGGCTTGAGAAAGGTTTCTTGATCTGTTGATGCCCGTACAAGTTTAGCTAGCTCGTGTACTTGCAGGGATTCCCCTGTTGCTCCCTCCCATTTCACCATAGGAACACCCAGATTACAGACAAGTACTACCACATCCAGTCTTATGTGTCTTCTGGGATTTGAACTCTGATCTTCACACCGGCACAGCAAGCTCTTTCACCTATTGAACCGTCTCCCAAATCCATACATACTTGCTTTTGTCAGTGAGTGAAGGTGCTAGGGACAGCTTTGCTGTCCACAGAACATACTCAGCCTGTGGAAAACAGAGGTGTGGATTCTAACCCTTGAGTCTTTCAGAAACAAAGAGATGTCCTTTCCCTAGACCCTCGTATTCTCCACTGAGCACCATAGTGCCAGAGGATAGTGGTATGGCAGTAGGTACAGGGCTGAAGAAGCTGGGGCACTCACTTGGTGAATCACCTCAGAGGAGCTGGAGATGAGACCAGGCAACATGGTTACTCCACTTCCATGATGGCCCTGTGGAAGAGTCCTTGGGACATGGGGGACACAACAAGTGAAGACATACTTGTGCCACCTGCAGACTCGCCAAAGATGGTGACAAGGTCAGGGTTGCCTCCAAAGTGGGCGATGTTCTGCTGGACCCAGCGTAGGGCAGACACTTGGTCCAGGTAGCCCCAGTTGCCTCTGGCGTGCTGGTCTCCAGTGCTGAGAAGTGGAAGGGACATGGATCAAAGGGCTGTCTCGGTTCTTCTCAGCTACCATTGCCCCAAACAGCCCCAGGCTCACTTGAAGAAGCCCAGGACACCCTATGTATCCAGGACGGTACTGGATAGTGACCACTATCTCATCTTCAGTGACTGCCCGCATGGATCCATCATACGTGGAGTCATGCCTATAACCAGAGCACCACCATGGATCCATACAATAGCCTGGAGAAGTCAAGAGAAATACTAAGAGGCTTCTGTTGGGCACAAGTTCAAGTGGGACTGCCTCCCAGATTGTTCACTGCTTTCTATCTGTGCAGCCAAACACACCCAGGACTCCTCAGCATCTTAGACCCAGGCCACACATGAGGAACACAATCTCATCAGCATAGTTCCAAGCCCCACTGCAGCAGCAAGAATCTCAGCTTAGATGAACAGTTTTAAAGTTCAGAGTAATGTCACCATCACTCTCAGACTGTGCAAAAGAGTGGAGAAGGGTGTCTCCATAGGAGTCTTTTCCTGATTATGAATCAAAAGCATCACCAAATCTCATTGACACAACCACTATCCCAAAGCTGGAAATTTGACTTATCTCAATGTTCATCCCTTGGATACCTGCCAGGGTCTCTAGGGCTCATGTTTGTTGAGTGAGTCCAGAGTTAATGCTTGGACCACCACCTATGACCCCTCAGAGCTCCAGTGCTCAGTGTCCTATACCCAGGGTTTAGCTGCCTGGTGAGAAGGTACCATGGCTGAGAAGGCTTTCTTGGACATACTAGAAAATGCTGACTTGCAAGTTGACAGTGCAGTAGAGGTCAGGTTGATTTTATGCTTTCTAATCCTTTTGAGAAAGAAATCCTTCCCTGACCCATGAATGACCATGATGTGACACCCACAGGCAGGGTAGAGCTCTTATGGGCATGAGCTTGTTTGTAGATATTGAGGTGCAGGCAGTCCTCAGACATAGAGATGGAAGTTGTGACCATCTTCGTCTTCTTCAGACTCTCTGCATTCATCATATCATTGTTTTGCAGACAGCTGGTGACAATGGCAGATGGTGATACAGATAGACGTTCAGTGATCAAAACCTGATCCTTAGTCTGGATTTCCTTCCCATTATGCTCAACGCCTGATCCCCATGATGTCCTCTACCACACAAGTCCTGTTGGAAATCAATTCTTACCAAGCTGAAGGCCACAGGCTCTGTGGAAGCTGTGAAGGACCCATACTTCCACTGAGGCTTCCAGTTGTGTGGGGTTTGGATGGAATACTTCGTGATGCTGGGATTTCTTAGATTGTCTGCGGACGTGACTGGCTGCATGTAGTGATATTTATGACTTCTCCCTGTCCTATTTAATGCTAATTATGATGGTTGATTTGACATAATATAGAATCACATGAGAAGACAGTCTCAGTGAGGGACTGTCTAGACCACGTAGGTCTGAGGGGATTATCTTGGTTACATAAATTGAGGCGGGAAGATTTTCCCCCGATTGGTGGGACCATTGCCTGGAAAGAGGCTTCTGAACTGAGTGAGCAGAGAAGGTGAGCTGAGCACTAGCAGGCATCCAAGTAATCTTTGCTCTAAATTTTCAGTTACAAATGTGATGTGACCAGATCCCTTAAGCTTCTGTCACTGTGAGCTGCTGCCTATGAAGGAATGTTCTGAAGCTGTGGCCTGTAGTAAGCCATTTATACAAGAAGTTCCTTTTACCAGTGTATTTTTATCACAGCAGCAAGGAACAAAATAAAGCTGCATGGAGACTATAGTGCCATGCCTACACCTCGGCTATGGGAGTCAATGTACAATGCTGTCCCATAGGGTAGTTCTTCCTCCCATGTCCAGACTCTCAGGGCACCACTTCTTCCCACATTATATTCAGAAGCTTATTTGTTTTCTTGAACAATGGCACTTGGCTGCATGGATTGTCCCAATGACTGTAGAGGATGGAGATGCCAAAGACATAGTACTGTGGCCCTCTTGAGAGACTTGCAATATGTGATACTTGAGTCTGGGTTCTTTCTCAATCTATGTCTGCACTAACCCTTGTTCACAGACCTCTCCCATGCTGGCAAAGATCACTTGGCACAGTCTGAATCTGGGAGCCGTTTCTATCTTCTCATCATAAAACAAAGAGATAACTGCTACAGGTACTGATCTCTGACCCAGGAGATTGGCAAAGTTGTCTGTTAGAAGCCTTAGTCATGTGCCTGGAAATGTGTGCCAGACTACACATCACAGACAGAACTCTTCTATTACGTTGGGATAAAGGAAGCCCCTCATTCTGGTCCAGAGCTCAGAGCACATTCTCACCTCAGGGCCTGAACGTCCTCAGAGCCCCAGAACTTTCATGGCTGAATAGGAGGTCCCATCTTTCACACCACTCCACGGTTCAGGGGGTGCAAAGCGCAGTGGTCCTATAAGTGGCTTGGCAAAGGGAATTCCCAGGAAGGTGTGGGCACCAACTTCAGTGTTTTTTTACCTTGACGAGGCTTCCTCTAACCTGGCCTGTGTGTGTGCTCCTGATGGGGCTGGCTGAGTCCTGGCCTGGGAGAGATGCCATCAGGGTTAGCTCTACTCAGGCAGTTGCCACCGTACTGTTGCTTCCCACCTCATTTTCTCTAGGGTCCATGGGGAAGGGAATCTGCGGTGCCTGGGTTTAGCTATGAGATGTGGGGAGAGGAGTTTCTTTATCGCCCTGATGGCCAGGAACATAGCTCATGCTCCTTTCGAGTGGTGGCTGTCAGTGTGTGACCAACAAGGAGACATCCTCAGAGCCACTTGGCAGCGTGGATGTATTATTTTCATTATCATCCAGAGTTCTGTAGCAGCTACACTCACCCATAGAAGAAGGAAATGTTCCCTTTGTTCTTTCCCCTAATATGCAGGTCCAGTGCTGCTCAGACCTCCTTACACTGGAGTGGCTATTTGGTATGGACATCTCTATCCTCTGTGTGCTACAGGGCTCATTGTGTGGGCTTTAGTGGGGGCACTGGGAGACACACAATTCCCTCATTCTTGTCTACCATATTTATAAACTCCTCCCTTAATAGTACCTTCCCACAAGGTCAGCCTCTAGTATGAGAAACTGGGTTCACCTAGCCTGTTGGTCAAGCACCTTTCTCCTGGCCAAACCTTAGGTTTATATGAATATATCAAGTCCAGCTTCTCACAAAAGTGGACAGTAGAAATTTGGGAAGGAAATAGATGAGATTTCCTGTATTGGGATAACCTGTCCAGAGTTTTCCGTAGCTGGTGTGCTCAGTGGCTGGTGTCAGAGAGGTCTAGAAGCTGAGCTCTGGAAGCCTGTGTGGCTCCAATTCATGTGTTGACCCTGTATTCCTCAGTCCACCGAACTTTACATATATTTCTGCTATTTACAAATTACCAAGTTGACGATTGTTTCTGTTTTTGAGAAACAAGTTTTGCTATGTTGTCCACATTGGTATGGAACTCCCAGGCTGATATTCCTGTCTCCGTTTCTGAGTAGCTGGAGCTACAGATATGTACCACAAGACCTGCTGGTAGTTAGCGATCTATTTGGAACAGCAGTCTGAATTTGTGAAGATCATGCGACTTTGGGGCTCACAATCTGTATTCCACATTGTTACAAGAACTTTTATTGAGTGGATCTAACAGAAGAATAGCAGTGTTTTGTGAAGGAGTGACATGTAGAGGACTTGTCATACAGACTGGTAAAAGGGATGACTGTATATGTTAGGAATGGTTATGTGAATGTTAGGCTCAAAAGGCTGTCCAAACCTTAGAGAGAACCCACATGTCTATGAAGCCCACATGTCTGTCTTCACACAAAGTACTACAACTCTTTGTGCCTCTCCTGAGCCCCCTTTAGCTCCTGGATCTTCTGGGGCAGAGTCTGGGTCCAGAACTGCAGCCTTCTGGCCTTCAGGGCTCGGCCCACAGCAGGCTGGATGTCCAGCTGCAGGTACTGCTCATCATCATCCATCACGGGCCAGTAGGGTAGACCCTCGCTGTTGGGGTTCCTGTGGATATGCCAGCCGGGGGGAAGGGTGAGGTCATTCTGATCCAAAGACTGACCCCCTGATTTGGGTCAGGGCAGTGGAACAATTAGGCCAGTGGTAAAGGGGCTGATGGGACAGGGACTGATGGGACACACACAGATGTACACACACACACAGGTACACACACAGAGGTACACACATAGGTACACACAGGTAGGTATACACAGGTACACACAGAGAGGTACACATACACATTGGTGAAGACACACAGATGCACACACACAGAGGTACACACACAGAGAGATGCAAGCACACAGGCACACACATAGGTACACAAACACACACACACACACACACACACACACACACACACACACTTGTAGGGATACAAGTGCCACACTCTTGTTTCTGCTTCAGGTGGGAGACAAATACTGGACCTGTTTTATGTCTCCCTCTGAGGGTAAGATCTAAAGAACAGTCCCATAGCAGTATGGCTCATGAACAAGGTCACTGTGAGATGGCCTGTTCTGACACCCACAAAGTGTCTGTATAAATGTGTTATTGGGTAGAGAAGACTCTATCATGTGATGAAATATCTATGCATAATAAGAAGGCCTCCATCCAAAAGGGAGCCCTAGAGAGGGACCCACACCTGGAAGGTGAGAGAGAGATGTGTTCTCACCCATGTCTTGCAAAGTTGGCCCAGTATTTCATCATCCTCCTGTTCAGCAGCTCCTCCTCCTCAGTGAGGTCAACTGGAGTCATTAGGAAGACAAAGGTCCAAGTTAGGCCACCCCATGAAACTGCCAACTCATACCTCATACTTCAGACTCACGATTCCAACTGTTGTCTGACCCCAAACTATTGGCTTTGCTGCCTCCCTTCTTCACTATTTACAGTATCCGTGATCCATGGGAGCCTCTAATTGAATTCTTGGCCCAATGTGCTGTCTTCCCCATTACAGGCTAGACTGGGATGGGTCCAGATTTTAAACCATCTCTATCTATCTATCTATCTATCTATCTATATCTATATATCTATATATCTATCTCTATATCTGTCTATCTATATCTATATCTATATCTATATCTATATTTATATACAGGTTTCTTCAAATGGACTGAGAGTCCAGGAGTGCCCCCAGAGAGCCATCTGAGACCTGATTCAACTCATGGAGAATAAGAAAGACTCACTTTTCACACCCCAGAAGAAGGACCCAAAGACAAAAAGAACCTCATCACCATGGTCAGCCTTTACGTGGGGTGGCTTGATATCCTTGAAGAAGCTGGGCCGATGCTGGAACTCATAGAAGTAGACAGGAGCACGGGAACCTGGGTGAGAGGACCTGTGGTGACATGGCAGCACTTTGCCTAGAACTGTTGACACACATTTGGGGACAAGACAGCTTGGTTTCAAGTTATCTGGAGTCACAACAGTTGAGTGTGGAGCTCCAACATGGAGCGTTGGCTGTGGCTGTGGGAGCTCCCCTGTTAAATAATGACTCTGCCGTCCACAGGTGAGTAGTTTGGTCAAGTCACAGAGTATCACTCAGGTACTTCCTCCTCTGTACCTGGATAAGATGTCATTCTCTCACACTCAACAAAACGATTCACTCAATAAAGACTCTCAGTTTTGAACCAACCATCAGGGAGCCTGCGTGGGTCTAACCTAGGTCATTTGCATATATGTCATAGTGGCATAGCTTGGTGTTTTTGTGGAACTCCTAACAGAGGGAGTGGGGACTGTCTCTGACTCTGTTGCCTACTTTTGGGACCCTTTTCCTCCTACTGGGTTGCTTCATGCAGCCTTAATATGAGGGAAGCTGCCTAGTCCTATTGCAACTTGAAATGTTGTTTGGCTGATATCCTTGGGAGGCCTGCCCTTTTCTGAAGGGAAACAGAGGAGGAGTAGATCGGGAGGCAGGAGGGGTGGAGAGACTGGGAGGAGAAGAGGGAGTGGAAACTGTGGTTGGGATGTAATATATGAGAGAATAAATTAATAAAAAAGACTCTTGTTGTCTGGAACCAGAGATCTTATTCAGGCACAGGTCAAGCCTGGACCCTACAGAGCTCACCTGGGACCCACTGTCTGAGCTTCTTCCCTTGATCTTGTCATGGATGTACTCACGCTGAAAATGTGCTACTTGGAGTGCAGGGACCACAAATGTGACGTCTCCCATCATCTCTGTGTACTGTATTTGGAGGGTCTGTGGGTCCTCAGCATCCCCCATGTACTCTTCCATTAGCAGGTCACTACACTCGGGTGGCAGCATCTATACCACAGGAATCAAGAAGAATGAGGGGACACAGGCACTAAGATGTGTAGGCAAGAGGATCAATTGGGAAATGCAAAAGAGGTATGGTATGGGGAAAGCTTGGAGTGCCCTCAGATAGACAGGTACACATAAACACATACTCAGGTACACATAGACATGTACACACACAGGTACACACACACAGGTACACACACATATCAGTGCACAGACACAGATGCACACACACAGGTACACATCCACAGGTGCACACACATACAGATATACACACAGGTACACACACAGAGATGCACACCAGAGATGCACACACACAGGCATACACAGAGGCACACACATAGGTAGGTATACATGCACACGCGCACACACACACACACACACACAAACACTTATTTCCTGAGATGCTCCTTATGAAAGTTAGACAGGGGTCCTTGCAGTGGTGGCAGTGGCCCAAGAGTCTCACCATCTGTGGTGTTGTACTCTTCAGAACAGCAGGCAGGGTTTGTCTGGTTATTCCCTTCATTTTCTGAGCAGAGCCCATGAACTGGGGTATGGAGAATGGTTTTAAGTATGCCATGGCATGGATATGGATCAACGAATTTCTGAGTTCCCATTGCCCATCACATGAGTCCCCAGGCTCCCAGAAGATTAGAACTGAGCCTCACCATAGGGAGAAGCCAGCCATACTCATCATTGTTGACGCCAATGATGCTGGGGACAGGGCGAAAATCAGCAGAGGCCAAGAGCTCCTCAGGATGCCTGGGGAAGAACTCTCCATCCACCACAGCAGGGATGACCTTGAAGACCTGAGGGGCATTAACACTCAATGCTGAAGGTCAGTGAAATACACATGCTGATGACCACTAAGCACCTCCACCTCTTCTCCACTTGCTAATTTGTCTCAGGGTGGTTATTCTCCACCACACCCCTCCCATCTCACCCCTGAAGAGACCTTACACTTGGGATAGCCTATGTTGGTATCGATTTTGCCCGGGACTCAAAGGATACTAGGCCATAGAGCTTAGGTAATTTGCTCATACTAGTGAGGACTGCCTGTAACACACCTTGCAACTTGCCACCTTCCCAGCCGCACCTTGTTAATAGCCAGAATCTCTGCTTCACTCTTGCCCCGTAGGCAGCGCACTAGCGTCTCTGTGTTCACAGCTGCACAATCAGATAGATTGGCCACAATCTGTAAAGGGAAGAGGATGAGGCTGCCTGGATGCCTTGTCTTCCAGGCATATGAGTTTTCCCAGGCCCAGGAGAGTGCCATTGACCCTAAATATTATACCATGCTGTGTAATGGATGTGGACTGGAGTAAGAACAAAATCGTTCTCATTTCCCTGTGGGTCAGCAGTGACAGTTCTCCCTTCCTCACTCTCTTCCTTTCTCCCTCCCTCCATTTCTCCCTCCCTCCCCTCTCCTTCCCTTCTTCCTCTTCCCACTTTCCATCTAGTTTGAGAAATACTCTCTTGTTCTGATGCAGCCTACACCAGTCTAGCTAGTCTGTAACCTTCCAGGGATTAGCCTGTCCCTGTTTCCCACCTCACCATAGGAACACCTGGATTAGAGACAAGAAAAACGACACCCAGATATATGTGTGTTCTGGGGAATTGACCTCAGAGCCTCACACTGGCACAGAAGGCTCTTTTGCCTCTTGTACCATCTCCCAAGCCCACACATACTTGCTTTTGCCAATAAAATGGAAGCTTCTAGGTAAAGCTTTGCTGAACACACAACACATGCACCTTGTATAAAGCACTATGGGGTGGAGTATGGGTGAGGGTTCTAAGCCTTGAGTATTTCAGAAAGTACTGAAGGGAAGTTACTTCCCATGGTCCTCATTCTCCCGAGTGGTCTAGCAGAGTCCTAGAGAGTGAGATCTAAGATACCAGGTCGGGGCTGGAGGAATAGAGTGCACTCACTCCATAAACCACCTCAGAGGAGCTGGAGATGAGGCCAGGCAACATGGCTACTCCACTCTCCATGATGGCTCTGTGGAAGAGTCCTTGGGACATGGGGGACACAACATGTGAAGACACACTTGCACCACCTGCAGACTCGCCAAAGATGGTGACCAGGTCAGGGTTGCCTCCAAAGTGGGCGATGTTCTGCTGGACCCAGCGTAGGGCAGACACTTGGTCCAGGTAGCCCCAGTTGCCTCTGGCGTGCTGGTCTCCAGTACTGAGAAGTGGAAGGGACATGGATCAAAGGGCTGTCTAGGTTCTTCTCAGCTGCCATTGTCCACCCCATCCCTAGTCTCACCTGAAGAAGCCCAGCACACCCAGACGGTACTGGATAGTGACCACCACCACATCCTCAGTGGCTGCCAGCGTGGACCCATCATACATGGAGGCCATTCCCACAACCAGAGCACCACCGTGGATCCACACCATCACCTGGATAAGTCAAGAGAGATGTTTAGGAGACTTCTTTCAGGCACCAGTTCAAGTGGGACTGCCTCCCAGATTATTGTCTGCTTTCTGTCTGTGCAGCAACACACACACAGGACTCCTCAGCATCTTAGACCCAGGCCACAGGTGAGGAACACAGTCTCATCAGCATATTTCCTAGCACCACGGCTGCACCAGGAATCTCAGTTTGGATTAATGGATTTAAGTCCAGAGTAATGTCAATGCCACTCCCAGACTCCTCAAAAATGTGGAAAAGGGTGTCTCCATAACAGTTTTCCTGCTTATGAATCAAAAGTATCACCAAATCTCATTGGCACAACAAATATCCCAAAGTTGGAAATTTGGCTTATCTCAATGTACATCCCATGGATACCTGCCTGTGTTCTAAGGTTCAAGTTTGTTGAGAATGTCTTGAGTGAGTCCATGAAACACAACCCCTGACCTCTCAGAGTTTCAGTGCTCAGTGTCCTATGCCCAGGGTGTATAGGACCATTACTGAGAAGGCTTTCGTGGACACATTAGGAAAAGACTTTTCATTAGGGTCTACACTGCAGTGGAACTCATTGATCTTATGCTTTATAATCCTCCTGAGAAAGAAATCTCCACCTCCACCCAGTTGACCGTGGCCCAACTCTCACAGGCAGGTTAGAACCCTCACGGGCATGGGCTGGTGTGTAAATGTTGAGATACAGGCAGTCCTCAGACATAGAGATGGGAGGCATGAAGTGTTTTATCATCTTCAGACCATCTGAATTCATCATATCATCATTTTGTGGACACCTGGTGACAATGGCAGACAGTTATTACAAGAGATGTCTGGTAGTCAAAACGGTTTTTGTATAAATTTTCTCTCAGAAACTTTTGGCCACTTTCCTTCAAGATGTCCCGCTAAAAATTGAGTGTGCTCTAAAGCCCTTTCCTACCAAGGTAAAGGCTACAGGCTCAATGAAAGCTAGGATAGAACCAGATTTCCAGAAACGCCTGCACTTGGGTGAGGATGTATATTTTATTCTTTCTGAGCCTAGGATCTAGAACTCTAGGGGGCCCAATGAGAATAATTTCCTGCACACAGCAACAGTCACCACTTCTCTTTGTACTCTGTAATTCCTGTTGAGGTGGTTAGTTTTGACTTCCAGCTCAAAGCAACAGAGCACCACCCTGGGGGACTTCGACTCAATGAAGGATTGTCTAGGTCCGGAAAGCCTATGGGGATTTTCTTGGTTCTGTGAATGAGTGGCGCCATTCCCTTGGAAGGAGCAGAGAAGGCAACTGGCCACTAACAGGTATGGATGCATTCTTTGATCTCTGATGTTAAAGATGTGATGTTCCAGTCCTTTAAGTCCCCCTTGCAATGGATGGTCGTGTGGAACTGTGACCCATAATAAACCGTTTCTGCCTACAGTTGACTTTACCAGGTATGTTACCCCAGCAACCAGAAACAAACTGAAGATACCTGGATAATGTGGTGCTCTGCCTACACAGCTCCTATGGAGTCAGTGGACAGCAATGTCCCAAAGAGTAGTGGGATGGTTTCACCCCACATCCAGAAACTTAGGGTATTTTTCGTTCCCACGTAATGTCCAGAGGAAGTCTTTAGATATTTCTTTAAACAATGGCACTTGACTCTATGGATTGTCCCAGTGAATGCCGAGCATGGAGTTGCTAAGGACACATCCCTGATGCCCTCCTGAGAGACTTACAGTACTTGGCACTAGACCCTGGGCTTTGGCTGGTTAATGTGCTTATATTGTCCCTTGTCCCTAGATCTCTTCCATGGTGGCAGAGATCACTTAGCACAATCTGAAAACCTTTTTTTTTTTTTTTAAATCTCTTTCTCACTGCAAAACTGAGAGACAACTCCCTTCAGGAGATTGACAAAGTTGCTTTGTTAGAAGCCTTAGCCATGTATCTGAAAAGGCATGGCAGACTGCACATCGCAGACAGAAAACTTCTGTGGGGTTGGGATGAAGGGAGCCCCTCATTTTGGCCCAGAGCTCAGACCACATTCTGACCTCAGAGCCTGAAAGTCCTCTGAACCCTAGAACTTACATGGCTGGATAGGAGGTCCCATCTCTCACACCACTCCACGGTTCAGGGGCTTCAGGGGGTGCAAAGCGCAGTGGTCCTATAGGTGGCTTGGCAAAGGGAATTCCCAGGAAGCTGTGGGCACCAGCTTCAGTGTTTTTCACCTTGACGAGGCTTCCTCTAACCTGGCCTGTGTGTGTGCTCCTGATGGGGCTGGCTGAGTCCTGGCCTGGGAGAGATGCCATCAGGGTTAGCTCTACTCAGGCAGCTGCCACCGTACTGTTGCTTCCCACCTCATCTTCTCTAGGGTCCATGGGGAAGGGAATCTGCGGTGCCTGAGTTTAGCTATGAGATGTGGGGATAGAAGTTTCTCTATCATCCTGATGGTCAGGAAGTTAGCTCATGCTCCTTTTGAGTGGTGGCTGTACAAGTGTGTGACCAACATCTTCAGAGCCACTTGGCAGCATGGATGTATTATTTTCTTTATCATCCAGAGTTCTGTAGCAGCTAAAGGAAGGAAATGTTCCCTTTGTTCTTTCCCCTAATCTGCAGGTCCAGTGCTGCTCAGACCTCCTTATCCTGGATGGCTATTTTGGTAAGGACATCTCTAGCCTCTGTGTGCTGCAGGTCTCATTGTGTGGGTTTTGGTGGGGGCATTGGGAGGTCTAAAATTCGCACCCTTTTATCTACCATCTTTACCAACTACTCCCTTGTTGGTTCCTTCCCTCCTGTAAGACAAGCTGCCCACTCTGCAGGGCTGGGCAGCTCTGACCCTGGTCCTCAGAGCTCACTGAAGGAGTCTCACCTTGTACATGCAGGAAAAGAAGCAGGAGCCCACAGGTCACAGCCTTCAACCAGCCAGGAAGTCTTTCCAGTTTCATGGTCGGCTCCTAGTCTGAGTCCGTGTGCTACAGGATAGCTGTGGGTCATGGACAGGAAACAGAATATGTGGGACTTGCGCAGGCAGGACGTTGAACCTAAAATAAAATAGGCAGAAACTCAGCAGGGTGGGGCAAAGTTCTTATTGTCAAAGAGGTGAAGGCCAGGCGGCAGGCAAAGCAATCTTTGTTCTTGCTCTTTGACCTCCTAGAAAGAGATATCATGGCATCTAAAGCAATTCTGTGATATCAGGAGTCCTGCATGAAAACTTAAATGAACTCAAACTGTGACGGCTGTCCTTGTTCTCAGTGCTCAGATGTCAGGGGATAAAAAGAGGAGAAACCAGGGGGGCTTCTCTGAGAAGGTACCCCAGACGGAGAGGAATCAGAATGTGACCATCCCAGTGATGTTAGGATCCATATGGACCCCTCTGCACAGGCCGTGGCTGCTTCACCAACACTGCAGCTCTGGCACTTTTCAAGTCAGATTCCCTACTCACTCCGCCTCCGTAATCTGTTTTCTCTTTAAGCAAACTCCTGCTGAAATCGACTTCCTAGTTCTTTATCTACTTGAGAAACACTTTCAGTTTTTTTCTGTTTCTTTATTGTGTGTGTGTGTGTGTCTGTGTGTGAGTGTGTGTGAATGCAATGGCATGCCTGTGGAAAACTGCCAGTGAGATCTCTCCTCTCGCTATGTGGGTATGGGGATCCATCTCATGTCCTCTGGCCTTCTAGAAAGTTCCTCTATCCATTGAGTCCCCACTTCCTGGCCTCTACTTAACAAATACTTAATGGGTCCCTGCTCATCCCAACACTGCGGACAGTCTGGGCTCTCAGAGTCTGCAATCAAGCTGAAGATACAAGTCCGTATTAGGAGTTTAATAATCACGAAAAGTCCTGGCAGGACACATTGAAGAGTACAGGATTAGGATCCCACAAAGCCCAGCTGATGTCTTGGAGGAAGTGATAAGGGATCAATGTCAGCCTGCAGGGCCATCCGAGAATTGACCTAAACTCTGTCTTTCCAGACATGATAATCTATGGATCCAGGGCTTAACACGGCTGAACTCCCTCCTTGGTGCCTGTCTGTTTCTCTGAGCACCACAGCCATGCTTTTCCCTATCCAAGCTTGCTACATTGTTTTAATGTAGCAACTCCAATGCACCCCTGTCCAGTCTGTGGTCCCAGCCATTATTGGCTGCTGCTTTCCCTACTCTCGGTTGCTTGACTAAACAAGATGGGTCGTTCGGCTCAGAGGCCTTCAGGATCAAGGAATCAGCTTCTTCAGGAGTTCTGGGCTTCCTGCTGCTGCTTCTTGCTACACAAGATTTTCCCAGCTTAGCTGGTGTGCTGGTTTGAATGAGAATGGCCCCGAGAGACTCATATGTTTGAATGTTTGGTTTCCAGTTGGAAGACTATTTAGAAAAGATTAGGAGATGTGGCCTTGTTGGGGGAGGTGTGTCCCTGGAGGTGGGGTTTGAAGTTTCAGAAGCCCACACTAGGTCCAAGCTAACTGCCTGCCTCCTGCTGGTGGATCAGGGTATAAACTCTCAGCCACTGCTCCAGCACTGTGCCTGCTGCCTGCTGCCATGCTGCCTACCAAGAAGGAGGACCTGGACTCATCCTCTGAAACTGTACGGAAGCCCCCAGTGAAATGTTTTCTGTTACAAGCTGTCGTGGTCATGGTGTCTCTCCACAGCAATGGAGCAGTGACTGCGACAGCTGGGGGAGGGTGGAGCCCGTGTGCTTTGTTACTGCACCTTCATCCAGGGACCCTGTGCTGGTAATTGCCAAGGCCACAGCAGATGTGTGCAATGAAGATGCTCAGGTGAATGTCGTGGAAGAACCAGGGAAGGAGTCCAGGAGCAAGTGGGAGGGGGAGGATGAGGCTCAAAATCCATTAAAACACCTGCAATGAGACGCTCCTTCACACCATTCTATAACATCAGACTTGGGAGCCATAAGGACAAATGGTCACAAAGATATGGGGTCACTGAAACCCTCATACATGTCTGGGGGGGAAGCAAAATGATAGTCATAGAAGACAGGCTGGCACTTTAATTGAAAGTTAAACACACACAGGGTGGTGGTGGGGCACGCCTTTAATCCTAGCACTTGGGGGGCAGAGGCAGGCAGATATCTGTGAGTTCGAGACCAGCCTGGTCTATAAGAACTAGTTCCAGGACAGGTTCCAAAGCTACAGAGAAACCCTGCCTCAAAAAAACACCACGAACAACAACAGCCAAAAAAACCAACCAAACAAAAAAACAAAAACAATAAAAGCAAAAACAAAACAAAAAAGTCAAACACACCTGTGTTATAGGATTCAACAATTCTGCTCTCAGATCCTTAGCCAAATGGGAACAAAATATTGATATAAAAAAATCCATGTTTGATATATTTATAAGAGTTTGGCTAAAAAGAATTGAAATTGGTTCACTCAGGTGCGCCTCAACTGGGTAGTGGGCAGCATATGTTGCCTGCATATGTGGAATGACACCGTTAACCAAGGGACAGCACTTGTGCCTTGCAGAAGAACCAATCACAAATGATTTCTTTTTCATGATAGGATAGCCAGGGCCCTGATGTTTTAAAATTCTATGGAGTTTTCAAACTGTTCCTCCACAAAGCAGTCAAGGGGTTTCCAGGGAGCAGAGACCAGGCAAGAGTTAACATAAAGGATAATGAGCTAAATTTTTCCAGTGAAAGAATTATTTTCATCCTTCAAGTGTGGATTGCTGCTTACCTCATCCTCTTATGCAAATTTACCAAGTTACGCTGGTAAAAGGTAAATTTGATTGTATAGAAATCATTTGATGATAAAGCTTTCCAATTGTAAGAGGATTACATAGTGTCTAAAAATGCCTGTGCATCAGCAGAAGTGCACACCTCACAGAGATGTGTATACAGCAGGAGCTCAGTAATGCCCTCAGGCGCCTGTGGAAGTATCAGGCACAGCTCTTCTGCCCAGCTGTAGAGGCCAGGCAAAGGAGTATTCTCATAGCTCTCCTGCCTCCTGGTGGTCAGAGAGGGCATTTGCAAGAATCATCACTTTGATGATGATGTTCGATTGGTTTAAAACAACAAATGAAAGAAGGAATAGTACTAGTTTTCCCAGGTCAGGGAGTAGTTGCACACAACTGTAATCTCAAGACCCTAGACAAGAGGACTGTGTTTTGGACATGCTGGGCTATGAGTGAATTTTAGGACAACCAGTCCAACATATTGAAACCCTTTTTCAAAATAAAAATATTTTCAAAGTACACAACATAAGGCATTCCCATCTGTCCCTATGCTTGTTACTGTGCTCATTTGGGAGTCCATCTGCCCACATCCAGACATGTTGGACAGCAACAGTACAAGAAATTATGCAGGGAGCATTCCTTTAATCCCATTGGTGCACACCTTTAATCCCAGACCTAGAGAGGAACCTAAGACGGGAGGAGACAGCCCTCAGTCTCAGTCTCATTCTGAGATTCTTGGAGGCAGGATCACCATTTTGGACTGAGGTGGAGGTAAGAGTCAGTGGCTGGCTGTTTTGCTTTTCTGATCCTCAGGTTGAACACCACCTTCTGTTTCTGAGTTTTTATTAATCGTGCTTCATCCTTCATGTTAAAAGTCCTGAGGAACACACCTCAAAATAATAAAGGCAGTTTACAGCAAGTCCATAGCCAACACCAACTTAAATGAAGTGAAAAATCAAAGCAGTTCCACTAACATCAGAAACAAGACAGGGTTGTCCATTATCTCCTTACATATTTAATATAGTACTTGAATTCTTAGCTAGAGCAATAAGACAACTTAAGGACATCAAGGAGATATAAATTGGAAAGGAAGGAGCCTAAGTACTTATAGATGTTGATGATATGATAGTATACATAAGTGACCTGAAAAACCCCACCAGGTAACTCCTACAGCTGATAAACACTTTCAGCAAAGTAACAAAACATAAAATTAACTCACAAAAATCAGTCGCTCTCCTATATACAAAGGACAAATGGACTGAGAAAGAAATCAAGGAAATATCTTTCTCAATAGCCTCGAATAATATAAAATATCTTGAGGCAACCCTAATCAAACAAGTGAAAGACTTGTATGATAAAAACTTCAAGTCACTAGAGAAAGAAACTGAAGAACATTTCAGAAGATAGAAAGACCATGGTTTAATAGGATTAACATAGTAAACATGATCATTCTATGAAAAGGAGTCTATAGATTCAGTGCAACTTCCACCAAAATTCCAAGGCAATTCTTCACAGAACTGAAAAGGGCAATTTCCAACCACATATGGAAACACACACACACACACACACACACAATCCTCAAGCTAACCACGGGGCTGACCTGGGCCCTCTGCATGTGGGTCATGGCTATGTGGCTTGGTCTTCTAGTAGAACTCCTGGCAGAGGGAGTGGGGGCTGCCTTTGACTCTGTTGCCTGCTCTTAGGACCCTTGTCACCTGCTGGGTTGCCTTGTCAAGCCTTAATTAGTAGAGGAGGTGCCTACTCTTGCTGCAACTTGATATACCATGGCTAACTGAAATACAAGGAAGGTCTGCACTTTTCTGAAGGGAAGGGAGAGGGAGTGGATGGGGAAAGGGGGAGAAGTTGGGAGGAGGGACTGGGAGAAGAAAGAGGGGGGGATCTTGTGATCATGCTGGGGAAAATAATTAATTGATTGATTAATTAAAAAACTGAAGATAGCTAAAACAATCCTGAATAATAAAAGAACAGCTGGCGGTATCACCATTCCTGATTTCAAGTAGCACTGTAGAGCCATAGTAATAAAAATAAGCATGGTATTTGGCACTAAAACAGACATGTTGATCAACAGAATTGAATTGAAGACACAGACATAAGCCCACACACCTATGGGCACCTGGTTTCTGACAAAGAGGGCAGAAGTGCACACTGGAAAGCACAGCATCTTCAACAAACGGTGCTGGTCAGACTGGATGGCTGCAAGTAGAGGAATGCGAACGCGTCCATGACTACCATTCTAATAAAACTCAACTCCCAGCGAATCAAAGATCTCAACCTACAATCAGATGCACTGAAGCTGATAGGAGAGAAAGTGGCAAATAGCTTTGAACTCATTAGCACAGGAAAAAAAACTTTTTTTTGAGAGAACCCCATCAGCACAAGTACTAAGATCAACAATTAATAAATAGGACCTCATGAAACTGAAAAGCTTCTGTAAGGCAAGGGACACCATCAGTCATACAAAGAGGCAGCCTACAGAATGAGGCAAAATTTTTACCAACTCCACATCTGATAGGGAGCTAATATTCAAAATATTTAAATAACTCAAGAAACTAGATATCAAGAAAACAAATAACCCTATTAAAAATAGGGTACAGATTTAAACAGGTAGTTCTCAATAGAGGAAACTCAAATGGCTGAGAAGTACTTAATAAATGTTAACATCCTTAGGTATCAGGGAAATGCAAATCAAAACTGCTTTGACATTTCATCTTACACCTGTGAGAATGGCTGAGATCAACAAAACAAGCGACAGCTCATGCTGGTGAGGATGTGAAGTAAGAGGGACACTCATCCATTACTAGTGGGAGTGCAAACTTGTACAATCACTATGAAAATTGGTGTAGCAGATCCTCGCGAAGACGCCAATAAATCTACCTCAAGATCCAGCTCTACCACTCCTGGGCATATGCCCCAAAGATGCTTCGTCCTACCACAGAGACACTTGCTCATCCATCTTCATTGCTGCCCTCTAGTCATAATAGTCAGAAGTTGGAAACAACCCAGATGTCCCTCAACAGATAAATGGATAAAGAAACTGGTACAGTTACATAATAGAGTATTACTCAGTTGTTCAAAGATATGACACCCTGAAATTTGCAGGCAAATGAATGAAACTAGAAAAAAATTATCCCGAGTGTGGTATCTTAGATCCAGAAAGGCAAATATTGCATATATTTGCTTATACATGAACATTAGCTGTTAAGTCAATGATAACCAAGCTATAATCTGTGTATCCACAGAGGGTAGGTATAGAGCAAGGGACTAGAGGGAACAGAGTGATCTCATTAGAAAAGGGAGATGTAGTAGATAATTATGGAAGGATGCAGGGCTGGAATGGAAGGTCCAAGTGATGGGGATCATTGGAGGGGGTTGAGGAAGGGAATATGGGGAGAGACAGCCAAAACAAGGGGCATTTGATGGAGATTATAGTAATCTAATACATTAAATACTCCATAATATGTATTTCATATATATATTTATACATACAATCTCATATATATTTCATTTTGTTTAGAAAATGATCTAAACAAAATTATCAAAATATGGGGGAGACAAAGCCCCAGCTGGCCTTCTTTTTTCATTAAATGAAGCTTCCAATACCAGAACTGGGTTACATCTAATTGAATTATTTGGCCAAAAAGTCCGTAGGAATCCCCAAAGAATCCAGGTCATTGCCAGTACTATAGGATACTCTCCCCAACAAAGCAAGGCCCACTGATGAAGACAACACCTACACAACTCATTGAGTGTAGAAAAGTCCATCTGGTGCTTACATAGAGCCTTCACAACTACATTCTAGTGTCTTTGGTACACTAGAAGGTACTCTGCATGCTACCAAAAAGGAAATGTAAACACCAAGCCAGCCATAAACCCTTTGATCAACAATGATGTCCTACCTGCAAGATATGCTAGGACAGTGGTGACACAAAGCTTGTGGGAGTAACCAACCAAAATCTGATGACTTAAGGCCACTCCACAAGATGGAACCCATGATCAGCACTTCTTGGGTGACCAAGAACTAGATCTACCAGGGATCTAGCGTAAAACCAAGCGCTACTGGTCTGGAAAAGGAAAAATGAAAAAGGGGGTATAGTGATTAAATGACTCCTAGCAATACTCTGCTATACTCATAAAACAGTGCCTTGCTCAGTTGTTATCAGAGAAATGTCCTCCTACCACAGATAGGAACAAATGTACTGACCCATAACCAGACATTATACAGATTGTGAGAGACCTCGGAACACTCAGCCCTAAATGGGATGTTTCCATCAAATCCCTCCCCTCAGAGCTATTGAACACTGCAGAAGAGAAGGCGGAAAGACTGTAAGAGCCAGAGGGGGTGGAGGACATCAAGAACACAAGGCTGTCTAAATCAACACGAGCAAAGCCCATATGAACTCACAAAGACTGAAGCAGCATGCACAGGTCTGTACTAAATCCTCAGTATACATTTTGCTTTCAAGATTAGTGTTTTTATGGTATTCCTGAGTGTGTGAGTGAGTGGGTTTGATTCTAGTACCTTCTCGTGGGTTCTTTTCCTTCATTGGTTTGTTCTGTCCAACTTCTATGTCATCGTTTTTGATTTATCTTATTGCATTTTATTTTGTTATATTTTAATATTATCTCTTAGAATTCAGTTCTTTTCTAATGAGAGAAGAAAGAAAGTGGCTCCAAATGGGAGGGGAGGTGGGGAGAAACTGAGAGAAGTAACGGGAAGGGAAACTGTAATCAGGATATATTACATGAGAAAAATATAGATTTTTCAATAAAAGGGAAAAATTAAAAAGAAGAAAAAATTAAAAAGCTGAAAATGACTGCGCAATTAAAAAAGTGTATATATGGAGATAAAGGTTCACAGAATCAATTATAAATGGACACCATTTCTACAAACCCAAACAATCAGTGTTGGCAAGGACATGTCACTGGTGCCTCGCACATGGCTGGAAGGGATTAGAAATGGTGTAGTCATTGTGAAAGCCAGGTTAGCAATTTCTTCAAAAGTTACACACACACGTGTGCTTTGATTCAGTAAATCTACTCTCAGGTTTCCAGTTTAAGGATGTGCAAGTACATCACAGAATCCCGTCCTTGAAATGTTCATAACTGCTTGATTAAAAGTAGCTTGAAAACAAAACTCCCTTGGGTGTGTGCTGTTCGGTGAAGCTGCACTCTCCACACTGCAAGAAACAGTGCTGCTCCACCCTGTGACTTGCACCAAGACACTCTGTTGTACAAGGAGCACTTGACTGCATTTTGATAAAGGAGGATGACCTGCACCTGCTTAGACACATAACCCCGAAGGTTATGCTGTCCTGTGGTTGGCCGTCAACGCAGTGGGTTAAGAAAGAAGAACTTGTTAATCCACAAAAGTTTCTCCTTGAGGTCAAGTTTATCCTAAGTATGAGTGTGGGGACGTCTCACGGCCTGGGATGAAGGATTCAGCATCTAAATGACACACGGAAAATTCTTCATGGAGGAATACATTGTGAACACAATTTTACACCTTCAGAAAATGCTATAAAGTACAAGACAGGACATTTATTAGCCAGGCCAAACATGTACAGTGACAACAATTAGGTTGGAATTAAAGTCATGCATATGGACTATAAGTGAGAACGTGGTGTCACAGGGGACCAGGAGACTAAGAAAAGCAAGGATGACCAATCCACATAAAGACAGGTTCTCAGGGAGACAGGGGACAGGAATCTCCTCTACTGGATATACCTGGACCTTCTGACATCCTCATACTTATATGACACATCCTACTGTCAAACATCTTCATAGATGACACAAACATTTTCATAGATGTGCTGTGATCATGCAAGGATGGGCCTCAGAGTCATCAGAACCCTCGGGGGTAAAAACAAACCTCAGCAGACACAAAGGAACCAGCTCTACTCTTCTGGGCAGACAAACACACACACACACACACACACACACACACACACACACTGACTCACCTCACACAGCCTCAAGCTCTAAAAGATAATAGATACCCAGACCTACTTCTCATAAAATTTATACCACTTGCTACCTTGGGACAGAAATAGACAACATTGATAGATTGTCTTAAATATTGTAGGAGACATTTGACTTACAAACATAACAAGTAGAGGCATTTTCCGTTGTTCACAACTTGGTGGTTGGTATGGGAACTTGTAGGTGCTATTTTCTTATGTTTATGCATAAAATGCCTAAATTCAAACTTAGTTTTCAATGAGATGTAAGCATTGGGTCTTTAGGAGTTGTCACAGGGGACCAGGAGATCAAAAAGAAGCTAGGACACAGAATTGGATCTAGGGTCTTGCACGAGGTAGATAAGTG